>PVKU01008443.1:0-73752 GCA_004027475.1 Anoura caudifer
TACCAAGCATTTTCTCCAACCACAAGGGACTGAAACTAGAAACCAACCCCCAGGAGAAAAACCCAAAACACTCAAAATCATGGAGATTGAATAGCATGCTGTTAACCAATGAATGGGTCAAGAATGAAATTAGGGAAGAAATCAAAAAGTTTCTGGAAACAAATGAAAATGAACTCACAACAACCCAAAACTTATGGGACACAGTGAAGACAGTCCTCAGAGGGAAGTTCATAGTGATACAGGCCTACTTAAAAAAGATAGAAACATTTCAAACAAACAACCTAACCCTACACCTACAAGAACTTGAGGAACAACAACAAAGACAGCCCAGAGCAAGAAGAAGGAAGGAAATAACCAAGATCAGAGCAGAATTAAATGACATAGAGACTAAAAGCACAGTTCTAAGGATCAATGAATCCAGGAGCTGGTTCTTTGAAAAGATAAACAAAATTGACAAGCCTTTAAGCAAGCTCATCAAGATAAAAAGAGGGAGGACCCAAATAAACACAATCAGAAATGAAAGAGGAGAGATGACAACTGACACCACAGAAATACAAAAGATTGTAAGAAATTTGAAAACCTAGGTGAAATGGACTACTTTCTAGAAAAATATAATCTTCCAAAACTCAATGAAGAAGAAGCAGAAAGCCTGAACAGACCAATAACAGCAGATGAAATTGAAGCAGTAATCAAAAAACTCCTGACATACAAAAGCCCTGGACCAGATGGTTTCACAGGAGAATTCTACAAAGCATTAAAGGAAGAGCTAACCCCTATCCTTCACAGACTATTACAAAAAAACCAAAATGATGGAAGACTCCCAAACTCTTTATGAAGCCAGCATTATCCTAATCCCCAAACCAGATAAAGACACAACAAAGAAAGAAAACTTCAGGCCAATATTGCTGATGAACATAGACGCTAAAACCCTCAACAAAATATTGGCAAACCACATCCAACAATACATTAAAAACATCATACACCATGACCAAGTGGGATTCATCCCTGGGATGCAAGGATGGTTCAATGTTCGCAAATCAGTAAATGTAATACATCACATAAACAGAAGCAAAGACAAAAATCGCATGATCATATCATGATGTGGAAAAAGCATTTGATAAGGTACAACACCCATTCATGATAAAAACACTCAGCAAAGTGGGAATAGAGGGAGCATTCCTCAACATAATAAAGGCCATATATGAGAGGCCTACAGCCAACATCATACTCAATGGGCAAAAACTAAAATCTTTTCCACTAAGATCAGGAACAAGACAAGGATGTCCACTTTCACCACTTCCATTCAATGTAGTATTAGAAGTCTTATCCAAAAAGATTAGATAAGGAAAGGAAAGGAAATAAAAGGCATCCAAATTGGAAAGGAGGAAACAAAACTATTATTGTTTGCAGATGACATGATAGTGTACATAGAAAATCCTCTAGACTTGGCCAAAAAGCTGCTCAACCTAATAAATGAATTTGGCCAAACAGCAGGATACAAAGTCAATATCCAGAAATCAAAGGCATTTCTGTATACCAACAGGGAAACAGCAGAAGCAGAAATCAAGAAAAAAAATACCATTCATTAGTGCAAAAAGAAAAATAAAATACCTAGGAATAAACCTAACCAAGGAGGTAAAAGACCTACATGCAGAAAACTACTCAACACTGAAGAAAGAAATGAAGGAAGACACAAACAAATGGAAACATATACTGTGTTCATGGATTGGAAGAATCAACATCATCAAAATGTCCACACCACCCAAAGCAATTTACAAATTCAATGCAATACCTATTAAAGTACCAATGGCATATTTCACAGACATAGAACAAACACTTCAAAAATTTATATGGAACTATTAAATGACCCCGAGTAGCTGCAGCAATTTTGAGAAAGAAGAGCAAAGTAGGAGGGATCACAATACTTCATACCAAACTGTATTACAAGGCACTGTAATCAAAACAGCCTGCTACTGGCATAAAAACAGGCACATGGACCAGTGGAACAGAACAGAGAGCCCAGAAATAAACCCAATTCTCTATGGTCAATTAATATTTGACAAAGGAGGCAGCAACATAAAATGGAGTAAAAGTAGCCTCTTCAACAAGTGGTGTAGGGAGAACTGGACAGCTACAATATGTGCAAACCAGTGAAACTCGAGCACTAACTTACACCATACCCCAAAATAAATTCAAGGTGGATAAAAGAGTTAAATATAAGCTGTGACATCATTAAAGTCCTAGAGAAGAACATAGGCAGGAAAATCTCAGATATTTCATGCAGTAGTATTTTTACTGATATGTCCCCTAAAGCTATGGACATAAAGGAAAGAATAAACAAATGGGATCTCATCAAAATAAAAAGCTTCTGCACAGCTAAAGAAAACAGTATTAAAATAAAAGGAGAACCAGCTGTATGGGAAAACATATTTGCCAATGATACCTCAGACAAGGGTTTGATCTCCAAAATACGTAAAGAACTTACACCACTCCACTCTGAGAAGACAAGCAACCCAATTAAACAATGGTCAAAGGACTTGAACAGACTCTTCTCCAAGGAGGACATAGAGAGGATCCAGAGACACATGAAAAGATCCTCAGTATCGCTAGCTATCAGAGAGATGCAAATTAAAACCGTAATGTGATACCACTTCACACCAGTCAGAATGGCCATCATAAACAAAGCAACAAACAACAAGTGTTGGAGAGGTTGTGGAGAAAAGGTAACCCTAGTGCACTGTTGGTGGGATTGCAGACTGGTACAACCACTATGGAAAGCAGTATGGAATTTTCTAAGAAAACTAAAAATGGATCTACCTTTTGACCCAGCGATCCCACTGCTAGGATTATATCCTAAGAACCCTGAAACACCATTCCAAAAGAACCTATGCACCCCTATGTTCATAGCAGCACAATTTACAATAGCCAAATGTTGGAAGCAACCCAGGTGCCCATCAGTAAATGAATGAATCAAAAAACTATGGTACATTTATGCAATGGAATTCTATGTAGCAGAAGGAAAGAAGGAGCTCCTACCCTTTGCAACAGCATGGATGGAACTGGAGAGCATCATGCTAAGTGAAATAAGCCAGGCAGTGAAAGACAAATACCATATCATCTCACCTTTAACAGGAACCTAATCAGCAAAACAAACAAACAAGCAAAATATAACCAAAGACACTGAAATTGAAAACAGACTGACAGTCACCAGAGGGGAGAGGGAAGGGAAGACCAGGGGAAAAGGGGAAGGATTTACAGGAACAAGTATAAAGGAAACATGGATGAAAACTAGGGGAAGTGGAAACAGGAGGGAGATGGGAGGGCTGGGGCAGTGGGCTGGGATGGGAGTAAAAGACAGAAAACTGTACAAGAACAACAATTAAAATAAATTTTAAAAAAGATTACAAAAAGAAAAATTTCCCGATTAAGTAAAAGGAACCATTTTTAAAGACAATATCAAAAACTCTATCTGGGGTCAGAACAGAAACTAATAAGTGAACAAATAAGAAAAACAAACAAACACTCATAGTCATAGACAACAGTATGGTAGTCACCAGAGGGAGGAGGTAGGGGCAGAGTGAAAGGTAAAGGAGGTTAAATATATGGTGATGGAAGAAGATTTGACTTTGGGTGGTAGGCACACAGTGCAGTATATAGATGATGTGTTATAGAGCTGTACCATCAAACTCTATATGATCTTATTGAACAATGTCACCCCAATATATTTAACTTAAAACAAACAAACAAACAAAAACCCAAACACAACAAACTATATTCAGGTGTACACACACACATGACCCTCACATTTCATTTGATGAATAACATGGGATATGAACTCAGGTTCATAGGATCTCAAGGCTGTTCCCACCCCACCCTGCCTTGCTTTCCACAGTACCATGGCACCCTCTTTATAAATTTTTGCTTTTGTGCTTTAGTAATCTGAATCCTTCATTACTCTCCTTCTGTGATAACATTTTAAAGTCAACACTACCCTTCTCTTGGGAGAAACTGGCTCTCAAGACTCCTTACATGGTAGAGTAAGGGTGTCCTTCTTTTTGTGCCCATTAACTGACCATATGGAAAGAGCAAAAGACCCAAGTTCTTCCTATGTTCTGTACTCTACAGAGCTCTACATGACCACTTGGCTCCTGACCCCTCCCCAGACCTCTCTCTCTCATTACTTTCCCTCTTGTCACAATCCTCCAGCTGTAGTGGCTGCCCCAGGGTTTCTCAAATATATAAATATCTGCTTTGGGGCCTTTGCACCTGCTCTTTTCTCTGCTTTGGACAATTTACCCAATTGTTACATGTTTTACTTCCGAACCTCATTTGTACCTCTGCCCAGAGACCACCTCAAATGTCACCTTCCCTAACATTCCCAGCTAAAAGAGCAACTCTTGTCTCTCTCTGCCCCTTACTCTGAATTATTATACTTTTCATAGTACTTATACACCCCTGATTGTGTTGTTTATTTGGTATTTATTTATTGACTGTTTCTGCACCTGTCTTCTCACATCCAAAAGTGAGCTTCATATGTTAGTCACTAGAGTGAAAAGAATTCAGGTACAAATCAGGTATTCAATAAATAGTTGTTGAGTGAGTAAAAAAAACATGGCTGATTTTTTTCTGATTTTGAAAGGAATTTTTGTCCTTTTTAAATTATCTTTGTTCATAGTTACTAAGTAAAGAACCACAGAGTCCTGGGTTTGGGGAACTGCACGAAGAGCATCTAGGTCGGCATTTTCTGCCAATTCTAGCTTGTCAGGTGAATCTGAGAAAAAACTTCCAGACTTGAGCATGTTTAGAAGATGCTACAAATCCCCCCTCTTAGAGAACTACAATGCACATTAACATATGTTGGCAAGAAATTTTACCATAAATAACATAGTTTAACTTGGCTTAACCCAGCAATTTGGGCAATTTAGCTATAAGATATTTTCTGATTATGGCATATTTTATTTCTTTAGAAACTTCCATGGCATTCTGTTATGGGGAATAAATAAAAATACTTAAATGTACAGAACAGCACTGTAGGGATCAGTGTGGTATAGTCATTAACAGCACAGACTCTGAGGCCAGGTCTGCCTTGTTTATATCCTGGCCCCATGGCTTCCAGCTGTGTAACTTTGGGCAATTTATTCAATCCCTTGTGACTCAGTTTCCTCATGTGCAAAATGAGGATAAAAGTAGGACCTTCCTCATCCAGTTGGAATGAGAATTAAGTGAGTTAATCCATATAAGTACCTAAAGAAATGACTATTTATAATAAGTACCCACTAGCTTTAAGTGTTATTATTACATGTATATATTTTTCAATAAATATATGTGACTGAATGCAGCTGGTCTTCAACCTCTTTACCCCCTGTGTGTTAGTCTGTTCTGGCTAAGTAGCCTGAATATCACAGACTGAGTAGCTTATAAACAGCAGGCATTTATTTCGCACAGGCCTGGAGGCTGAAGTCTGAGATGGAGGCATCAGTATGGTCTCATTCTGGTTTTCCTCTTCCTGGTTGGTAGATGGCCCCTTTTTACTGCGTTTTCACATGGTGGAAGTGGAATGGATCTCTGTGGGGTCCCTTTTATAAGAGCACTAATCCCATTCATGAGGGCCCCTCTCATGACCTAATCACCCTACCAATGGCCCCACCTTCTGTAGCATCACCTTAGTGCTAGGATTTCAACACACGAACTTGGGAGTGGCAGGGCACAAGCTTTCAGAGCACAGCACTCTGGAAACTGTAGAAAGCAAAAGGGTTTCCATTAAGCTCTGAAAGCATAATGATCTTGCAGGACCTCTTGATTTCTTTATTTCTCATTTATAAGCAAACTTTAAAAATACGCTAAATGATGATGATTTCCTGGCTATGCAGATACACAACTGTCTTTCACGAACATTGTTTCCCTCTGTCTCTGCTCTGTCTCTGGTCTCTGTCACTCTGTCTTTATTTCTGTTTGATGTCTGTCTCTCTGTCTTTATCTTGGCCTCTGTTTCTATTTTTATTTATGGCTCTGTCTGACTTTGTCTTTATCTCTCCCTCTGTCTTTGTCTGCCTTTCTCTATTTCTTTGTGTCTTTCTCAGTGTCTCATACAGACACAAGATAACACATGTGGTGTGTCTGTGTGTGTGCAAGGTATTTTCCCAGACATGACTCTGCTACTTTTTTCATCTTATACCAACTTTTCTCTTCCCTTATCACTAGGGGGTGAGATTCCATAAGACACACATTTATTGTTTCCTTGACTTGAGCTCTTTTCAGTTGGGTTAGGTGGAAGATGAGGGTTCCTCCACATGGCGCCTTTTTCACTAAATCAGCATTGTAAACATGCCAATGTTTATGTTGTAAAGTGTTCTATTTGGAAGGATTTTTCCCCCTTGAAGTACTGTTTAAAATTACCCATTTGTAGTTCAGTCTTTGTCTTTTTGTTTGCAACTCAGCCCCACCCAAGCTCTATCAACTTTCTTCCCTGCTTTTTCATTATCTTTGGGGTTTTCATTCCCATCCACAGCTTTTGTTGCTACCTAGCAATTTCAGTCAGGTGTTCAACTTTTGAGAACTGTGAAAGAATAGTGCTCCTGATAATAAGTCTTGGTTGGCAGGTCCCATCTTTTGTCTGCATTGTTTCTTGGTGGGAAGAATGAAATATAAACCAAGACTCCAGGATTTTCTTTTGGGTAATTTTCCTATTAATTTCACTGTGAGCAGAAAACCTGCAGTCTTCATTTGAACATATGACACCGGCATTTTAATCACATTTGTTCAGAGTATATTGGAAGCTGATTTTCAAGACATCAGAATAATATCTAGAGGAACCTGTCATAGTAGGGTTTGTTTTTGTGGGTTACAAAATTACCCCAGTAACTTTTTGACCTATATAATCTATCTTTGGAAAGTGGTTTCGACATGTGTGACACAGTTAGACTGCCTTGTAAAAAACCAATCTTTATTTGACAGTTTTAATATTTTGAATACTCCATGTTGATGTTTTTATCAGATGGGTTGTTTCATTGGCAGTGGGAGTTTGCAAACTAATGAGGGAAATAAGAAAGGAAATTAGCTTGAAGCTGCTGAGTAGTTGCAACGAGAAGGTGGATGAAGGAGTTACCAGTGTCTAGAAATAATTACCATTGCTGCTACAGTCCTCTATTAGTGCTGGCAAAAGACCCAGGGTCTGACAGTTAAATTAAAGCTTACAACCTCGTGAAAAATTAGCAGCAGAAAGCTTGAATTCTGGTAACATCACACTGCATGCCACATATTGTAGGACTTGACAACTTTGCTAGATTTATAAGATTCATCGGGAGGTAAGACTGCATAGAAGATGTAGAAAAAAAATTCATCTATTAGCAGGCAGTGTTTACAAAGAAATGACCCAAACAACTTTCCATTAAAGTATGAGCTTGCTCAGTGAAATTCTTTTATTATGTGGCGCTGGATGGTGACTGGAGGAGATAGACCTGAGTGCAAGATCCAGCTCCCATACTTACTGGCTGTGTGTCTGTGGGCTAGTGTCTCAAACTTTTTGATCCTCAGTTCCCTCACCTTCAAAGTGTAGATACCAATATGACTTACCTAGAAATACTATTGAGGAGTAAATGAGACAATGCATGTAAAATGCATAGCGTGATGCCTGGCACATCATAAATGGTGAAAGCAGTAGTCGTTCTTATTGTTGTTCAAGCAAATGGTAGAGGAGCAGATGAATTGCAGTGGAGATACTTGGAAGCTTCTTGGAAAAAGTGAAAGTTTGGCTTTCGTTTGAACTGAAAGTAAGGATTTGGCACAAGCATATGGGTTGAGAGAATGGCAACTTCAAAAGAGGAGAATGCTTCAGCAAAGATCAGGAGATGGGAGAGTTTATGGCTTATTCAGGGATTGGGAGAAGGGCTGGGAGTAGGGAATACCTTGAGCTAATATAGTTTTAAGACCACTTGCACTGTAATTTCTCATGCACAGGAAGTGGCCTTCTTGAGTAGTCAGGGGATTTGCTTTAAATTAGTTTCTCTAGTCCAGTTCTTCAGTGTCCAACTACAGGGAAGACCCAAGAAATCTCCATCATTTCGGATAGTTCACCTTCTTCCGAGACCCTCAAATACATTAACCCTTTTCCTCCCTCACCCTGGCCAATCTGATGGATAAAAGATGGTGCCTTCTGGCTGACTACATATTTGGAAAATGGTACAGTGCTGCATATAAATATAATGCTATAATATTTTAGGGAATTAATCTGGCAGTATCTGTTCAAATTATATATATGAGTAAGCTCTCCACCCACAAATCTAACTCTGAGGAATCTATCCTATAGAAATAAATGTACAAGTACATAAAGATAAATGTGCTAGCATGTTTATTGCTATATTACTGAGAATGACCAAAAAAGGCAGAAGCAAATCCAGTTTTGTTCATTGCTAGAGATGGCTGAATTAACAGTCAGATTTGCTCATTCTGTGAAATATTATACAGTGTTTATAAGAATTAATTGCATCTGTGTCAACCTGAGCAAATATACTATAATGAGAGTGCTATAATCCATTTTTTAAGTAGAAAAATTTTATTTATGTGACTATATGTGTTGACATATGGCTGTATACACGTAGAGAAAAGTATAGAAACTCACATCAAACTCAGCCTTGTTCCTCTGATGGAAGAGCAACAAGGACTGAGTGAGAAGAGAGAAATTGTTGCTTTTATTTTTAAAGCTCTCTTTATGACTTGTCTCAAGCATGCACATTGTAGCTGGAAAGGGAAATCGAATAAAGTATATTAGTACCTACCTATTTTCTTCATGGGGGATAGAATAAAAGAAAAATCTAATGGAAGTGAAAAATTGTGGGAGCCACAAGCATTGAAAAAAATAGAATGAAAGCAGCTTTTGTTAATTTTTGTGCTGGATTGGCTTAAAATCTGCTTGAGGGGGAATTTTTCTCTTTTCTTGTATAGTGTAAAGGGATCCCACCAATCAATTTATGAATCTTAGCTTGGCATGAAAACTTCCTGGCATGAGGTGGTCCCTGCTCACCTGCCTCATCTCCCCTGATCCTTGCTCATTGGTAATATTGAGCTGTGCATCTGGCAGCCTGTACCCTATCACAAACACACATGTGTGTACACACATGTGCACGTGTTATATGTTTGGTTTATGTGATTTCTCACCTCTGTGTTGTTCCTTCAGCCCAGAAACTCTTCCCACTCCTCATCACCTGATCAACTCCCATTCTCTAAGATTCAACTTGGGAAATATCCCCCCACCCAAGTCTTGGTTAAGTGCCCCTCAGATGTACCCCCTTAGCATCCTAAGTAAACTCTCAGCTCAGCACTTCCATTTGAATATGCTGCATTATCTCTCTTTCAGAATGAATCTTCTTTCCTTTTCTTTCTTTCTTTCTTTCTTTCTTTCTTTCTTTCTTTCTTTCTTTCTTTCTTTCTTTCTTTCTTTCTTTCTTTCTTTCTTTCTTTCTTTCTCAAGCAATTTTAATTGGGTTTCTGTCCCTTACAGGGAAGATTTATCATCTAATTCCCCAAAACACTATAAATAAGATGAAGTTTTATTTGATTTAATATTTTAGATGAGGAAATGGAGGATCAGAGCAGTTGAGAGACCCACACAAGGCCACATAGTGAGGTATTGATAGACTCAAAGTTGAAACACCTATCTCCAGATTCCTACCTTGAGACCTTCCCACCCTACCCATATTGTAAATTGCAGAAATATACATGCTCCAGGAAATTAACTAGTGACTTTACTACTGTTATTCAGGTGTGCTTTGTATTCTGGTACAGATTGCCTCAGAAACTCCCACTTACTGTGTATCCTATTGACAGGCTCTCAACCAACCATGTCTATTACTCTAATGACCAGATGTATGATATGAGTTAGGAAGCTTTCAGCTTCAAGTAAGAAGAAAATCTAACTTAAAATAGCTCAAATATTAAGGAGACATTAAGGAGATATGTTATTCATGTAAAGAAAAGTTTGTCTCAAGACATTAGCAAGAACTAAAAGTTTCCCAGCAAAACAAAGCAGAATGAAAATAGCAACAACAAAAATCACCTCCTAGACACAGACAACAGTATGGTGACAGAAAGAGACTTGACTTTGGGTGGTGAACACACAAGAACACACAATACAACATACAGATGGTATATTATAGAATTGTACTACTGAGGCCTACATAATTTTATTAACCAATATCAAGTCAATAAATTCAAAAATTAAAAAATAGGACTAAAGGTCTTCCCATCTCTCCTCTCTGCCCCCTTCCACTATGATTTTTATCATCAAGTGGGTTATGGGTTATGTAGCCACCCATGGCTACAGAGTGGTTGCTGCAGTTCCAGACCTCATGTCTGCTCACACACACACACACACACACACACACACACACACACACACACACACTTCAAACGCAGGGAAAGAGATAGAATCCCTGGCTTGTATTTCTTTTAAAAACAGGTGATAAAAACTCCACAAGCCTTCTTCTGTTGTTCTCTGTAATAAAGGATTAAACTTGCCCAAAGTTTTGGCCTTTGGCCTCAACTCCTAGGCAGTAACCTTTAAGTCCTTGGAATGTGCTGCCTGATAAAAATGTCTTGGTTTACATGGGAGACTTGGGCCATGCTCAATAGCCTATGCTAATGAAGTGATTTATGGTGGGAGGCCATGCTGTATCAGCTTAGCCTCTGGAAGGGCTAGAGAGTAAGATCAGCAATGGAGATCATCAATCATGTCTATGTGACTGAGCCCCAATAACATCTCTGGACACTAAGGGTCAGGTGAGCATCCATGGGTGGCAATACTCGATGCATATCATCATACATACTTGCTGAGTGAATTGAGCACTACTCACCTGACTCCACTGGGAGGTGACCACTGGAAGCTCCATGCTGGGTTAGCTCTTGAACTTTCCCTATGAACCTCTTCCCTTTGCTAATTTTAATCTGTGTCTCTGTACAGTAATAAACCATAGTAGTTAATATAAAGACTTTGTTGGGTTATGTGAGTCCTTCTAGTGAATTATTGAACCTGAGGGTGATCTTGGAGACCCTCAAACTCATAGTTGGTGTCAGTAGGGAGGGCTATCTTGGGATCCTGAACCTGCAGTTGATGTTAGATGTGAGGATGGGCTTGCAAAGAATTGTCTTTCTTCTTACATCTCATTGACTTGAGCTATACCATAGGCTCACTTCTCAGTCAATCAGAGGCAAGTGGAACTGCCATGGGTGCCTTGAACTGATGCATATTTAGCCCCTGGGCTGATGGAGAGTCTCTCCTGGAATACATTGCCTGTGATTCTTAAGACTTCTGGTAGAGACAAAGGAGAGGGGCAGTTACAGCTGTTGGGGAGCAGCTAACAGTGGCTACCACCAATTGTTGCCATTTTTTTCTGCCCAGTGGAAGCAAATACAACACCACAAAAAGAACCCCACTCTTTGGATTTATCTGTGCTTCTCATGGGCTGAGGAGCAGGGCACTTTTCATTTCAGAGAGCAACACTGATAAACTTGTCAATGTTCACACCCGCCCGGGGTCCAGCAGGCTTGAAAAAAGCAGCTTGATCTGACCTTATCCCATGATTGGTATTTGTACAAAATAAGAACAAAAACAGCAATGTAAAAATCTGAAAGAGGTCTTCCTTAAGGTCTCTTTTCATTACTGACTACCTCTCATCAGTTTAGGCCTGGCATCCCCATCAGCTTGCTTTGATTTACAAATTGTTTCTAGAGATACAAATGCCCTATAAAAATAATAATTTTTAATAAAAATGATGTTAATTGATTAAGAGTTATTATATATGAGGCATCATGCAAGGGCTATGTATTTATCATTTCATTTAATCAATCTCATTTTGAACCTCATTTAAAACACTAGTGTAAGATAGGTTTGAATAATAATTATCTGCATATAAATGAGGAAACTCAGGCCCAGAGAGGTAAAGTAACTTGTCCATAGTCATATAACCAGTAAGTGCTGTAGTCAGACCTGGCAGATTCTCATTCAGTGTCTAGGTCCATTGAGCAACACTGCCATGTGAGGTCCTGTAGGCTCAGAGAGGAGCTTTATCTTAGGAGCACAAGGACATCGCTGATGGGTTGTGAGCAGAGGATGACCTTCTCATTCTGAAAAAGGAATCTGGGTAGGATTAGAGTGTTCCAAACTGCCCTGAGTAGGCTTGTCCAGATGACTACTGGAGTTTCTTTGAGAACTACCTTGGATGCACCCTTGCCTCAACCAAAGAAGTATTCCTTTGCTCTGATTTAGAAGTTGGATTCCATAAAATATTTCATTTGAATGAAGATTTCTCTGTGTTGAGGTCCAGCTCAGCTATTTTCACAGCAAGGAATTAATTAACAAATCAATTGAATATCTCTAACCTTCAGTTTTCTCATCTCTGAAATGGGGACAATAATAAATACCTCCGTGAGTGGTTGTGAGACTCAGATGAGATGATGTCATTGAAACAATGAAAATATAAAACACTTCGTAGGCATTAGTATGTGCATCTCCAAAGTGTATAGCAACATTGAGCAAAAACATCCTGGTACAAATTTGAATTTCTTGCATAATAGGAGCCATATGTGTCTGAAACAGTAGGGTTTTGAGGAAGTATATGAAACAAATGATTAAATTTTCCCAAATCTCTTTTCCTGGTGAGGAAGTATCACATTGTGCCTAATATATACAGGGGTATAAAGTAAAAGAAAGTGAAAAATATGGTACATTTTATGACTTGGTGATTATAAACTCTTGGGAGCTGGAATATCACTATAGAGTTTGACAATCAAATGATCCTTGATTATAACATTTCCACAGTGTCAGTGCCATAATTAAAAAAAATAAGTCTGAGACTGGGCTGCTTTTCATTTTCACGATTTCTTCTGCTTTCGTGAATTCTAAGAATTCAGAGATGTTCTGTACCTGGGCCATTATCAAGTACTGAAATCATTGTCATAAAACCTATTTCATTGTACTAATAGCTATAGAGTTGTCTACAGTTTAGACATTTCCTTGCAGCCAGAAGATTACACAATGGTGTAATCAGGGAGGCATGTAAACTAATTATCTGTGGTTGAATTTTGATTCTGGTTCAGCTTTTCTAATAAAAGATTTCACAATTAAGTTTTGTGCCACTATGTGGAGCTTTTTCTTGTATGTCTATGTATGTGTGTGCATATATGGAAATTTTAAGAATGTGATATATGAAAGCTGTCAGGGAAATGAACAGTCTGAAGGTCTCCATTCAAAAGCAGAAACTGTTAAAAAACCTTTCCAACCAGCATGGGATCCTGGGCTGGAAGTCAAAAAGTCTGGGTTGCATCCTGTTTCTGCCAGTTAACTGCTCTGTGTCCTTGGGAGAGTTATCCCTCTCTGGGCCTCAGTTTTCCCATCTGTAAAGTGAGCAAGCTAGATAAAACAGAGCTCTTGTCATCGAGGTTACTACTTTTCCTCTTCATCTAGTCTTCCCTTCTCTGTCCTCCAGCCCCATATTTAGGCCAATTCAATATATTCAACTCCAAACACCTTCTCTTTGACCTCTCACATCCCAACCTGTCACCTTCTCTTGACTTTACTTTTAATGGCATCACCACTATTGTAGGATAATTTTCCCAAAAAGGTAAAATCATGACTCCCATGCTGATATGTGTGTACTGGGTCAAATAATGTCTCCCCAAAATTCATGTCTACCCAGAATCTGTGAATAGGACCTTATTTTGGAATAGGGTCTTTGCAGAAGTAACAGCATTAAGATGAGGTCATACTGAATTAGGGTGGGCCTATATCCAATGACTTGTGTCCTTGTAAGAACAGCGGAGGGCACAGAGAGGAGACCCACAGGCACACAGGAAAGAAGGCCATATGAAGACAGAGGCAGAGTGGAGTGATGCTGCCGCAAACCAAGAAAGGCCAGGAGTCACCAGGAGCTGGAAGAGATGAAGGAAGGCTCTCACCTACAGCCTCCAGAAGGCATATGGCCTTGACAATGCCTTCATTCTGGCTCACTGAATTTGATTTCTTACTTCTGGCCCCCAGAACTGGGAGAAAATAAATTTCTGTTGTTTTCAGCCACTAAGTTTGAGGTCATTTACTATAAAAGGGAAACTAATACAAGGGGAAAGAGCAGTGAAAAATAGTTCAGTTCAATTTTACAAACTTTTGCTGAGCGTCTACTGTGTGACTTCCAGCCTTGTGCCAGGCATTGGGAATTTGGAAGCTGCTGATCAGGAGATCTGGTCACCATTGATAATACATGGTAGTGACCACATGATATGGGCTGGTTTGCCTTTTTTGTTGTTTCTTAATAAACCCTCTTTTCTAGTATATCATTTGGATATTGCAAGTGTAATGGATCTATCTTGTAGACAAACCCTGTCAGTCCCTCTTATTCCAAAAGCTGCTGTGGCAACTACTTAAGAGCAGATATCAACACCCTTCAACTGAACAGCTCTTACCCAAACCCTCAAAATGTATCTCTGGGACCATTATGAACAATGGGCTGGGCAGATGAACGCTTCTGAATGTGTTTCATTAGCATGTGTAGACTTGACTCGTCTTGTGGAAGTCAATCCCCTCTTGGCCTTGGGTCTGTCATATTGGAACACTTATCTCTGGGCTGGGCCATGTTTTTATTCTTCTGATCATAATGGAATAAAAATATGAAATATGAGGAGACTGAAACCAGTTGAAGGATGATGTCAGAGCTGTTAAATGCCAGGAGCTGCTCTGGACAGCACAATGATGTCTTCCTTGTCTACAGCTCAGACTCTTCAGATACTCCTGGGGTACTGTAGCAGGAACATGGGGGACCATTTCCACCTCCTTATTGTTTCCTTTGGGCAGAAATTCAGAACCTTTAGTGACTTCAATTATAGTGTTCTATTATTTTTTTTATACTGCTGCTGCAACAAATTACCATGAACTAATGGCTCAAAATAGCATGAATATATTATCTTATAGCTCTGGAGGTCAGAAGTCCCAAAATCAAGCTGTTGGCAGAGCCATATTCCTTTTGGAGGTTTCAGAGGGTAACCATTTCCTTGTCTTTTCCAGACTCTAGAGACCCCTGGCATTCCTTGACTATGGTTCCTTCCTCTATCTTCAAAGTGATCACTCCAACCACTAATTCCACCATCACATCTCCTTCTCTGACTCTGACCTCTAGCCCCCATCCCCTTATAAAGACCACTATGGTTATATTGGACTCAGCCAGGTAATCCAGGATGACCCCTCTCTCAGTATCCTTACCTTAATCACATGTAGAAAGTCCCCTGCCCCTTTCTTTTCAGGTGCTACCTTTAACATATTCATAGGTTCTGGGGATCAGGGCAAGGGAATCTTTGGAGGGGGCATTGTTCAGCCTACCACAAATTTTCTTTTATCTTATTTGTGACACTGGTATAAAACTCTATCTATCTATCTATCTATCTATCTATCTATCTATCTATCTATCTATCTATCTATCATATTGGTGGAAAGCTCTTTATCATCTATAATTGATCTGTCTACTTATCTACATTCCTACTCACTTTGCTGACCATGATTCTTAAACAATGAGGGACTTTTACACCTGGCATATTTATCAAACAAAATGAAATTTGAACCTGGAGACGATGAAAAATTCTCCTCCCTACAGAGGAACAAGATAATTTTAGAAATGATGTGAACTCTGGAGTACCTTGCTCAAAAGTAATATGCTTTTCAGTTCAAAAGTAATGTTGTTTTCAGGAGGAAATATCATGTGGAAGTTCCAGGTTGTCTCAGGACATCACACAATCATTGCTCATGAAACTGAGTCCAAAATGAGGTTTCTGCTGAAAGACACCTAACTACTGCTCAATTATAAATTAATGTACTGTGGTTGAGGTCTTAATATTTGGTACATTTCTTCTCTTCCAGTCCTTGTGGGTAACCATTTTCCTCTTAGGTCTGCCAAAAGCAAAAAGTAACAATTCCAACCATGAGTGACTTAAACAAGAGGGATTTATTACTTTCTACCAAAGAACACTTATAATAACAGAGGACCATGCATATCCTCTGCAGTCTGTGTAAATCTCAGCATACTATCAGGTTCCCATCTAGTGGTTCCTTTCCTTTCTGTTGAATTTGTTCTAATGATTCTATGCCACACATTGATCTCAGAAGCCTATGTTATATTGATTCTGTGGTAGCGAGACCTGAGAGTCACTTCCAGTGCCATAGTGTCATGGTTGCTAAAGAAGGGGAACATTTTCTTTTCAAAATGATCTCTGACCCTCTGACCACTTATTCATTGGTCAGCCTGAGTGGGAGATGTAAGTAATTCTTCAGCTGATAGCCAGAGGGGAGTGTGTGGTGTAGACAGAGAGGGCTACACTTCTCCAAACCAGGAAAGGTGGGATTGACACCTCCAACAAAAACATTTGTTGCTGTGGTTTCCCATGTTGGTCAGAGAAGCAGGGAATTCAGATTATAACTGAGGACCAGAGAATTAATTCATTCCTGTCCTTTGACATTTGCTGAGACAATATCATTATGAACTGAGAACCAAAACTGTTCTTTTATTCCCTATACAGGCCAATTTACTAGGGGAAAGATCATTGTAGATGCATCACCCCAAGACTTAGTGTAGCAGGTACTAAGGGTTTGTGTCTTTGTGTGTGTCAACTAAACATTTGAAGAAGGCAATAATTTTGGACAGAAATTTTGACCCTGGGCAATAACCCTGGGCAACTACAGGCTACCTCATACCCAAAGTTGTTTTTCATTTTTTCTTCTTGGTCTTTGTGGCTAATTTTCTTCACCCTGTCTATCTACAGACTATTCCACAGGTATTCTATTCTTCTCTAATTTTTCTTTTACCCCCACTATAAATAGATCTATTTTTCATATCATCCCCTTGATCAGAAACATTAATTGAATAAGACCCAGATTTCTTGGTCAGGTACAAGTCTACATTTCTTGCCTTATTTCTTATTTCGCCCTGAAAGTTTTTGCAATTGAGGATGGCCTGACTTTCCCAAGTCCACGGCATTGGTCAACACTTATTTTAACTTAAAACTTGCTCACCCATCCTTTGTCTACAAATTCTTGTCTATTCTACAATGGATAGTTCAAGTGCTTTCTGCCTCCAAAAGTGTCCCACAATGTTCTCAATCACATGAAGGTTTCCTCTCCTTGAAAGTTTTCTTAGTGTTTCTATAAACTTTTCTTCTTAGATATTGTTTCTGAGAAATGTTGGACTCATCACTGACTGTATTTTAAAAAACTGTTATAGGGTCACATGTCACAATTCCCTTAAAAGATTGACTTACTATAAATAACTTCAATGTAATATTGTCTGATTCAGCAATCCTGTCTACTTAGAATGATTCAATCCGCTCAGATGACATGTTTTGTAAAAAAAATATTATAGCAGTTTTTGTGTTATTTCCGTTGAACTTACTTAAATCATGGGCTCTTGCTCCCCAACAGGTTAACAAGGCACAATTAATAAGGCATTTTAGAGAATTTTGCATAACATTTCAGGATATTCTCAAGCCCCTTGAAGCCCATCTGTGGACTGCCACTCTTATTTGCCCAAGATGAAGAAATTGTACTTTAGTAGGTTAATTTTCTTGCACCTCCTATTAGCTGAAGCAGAAAGTAACTTTATTTGGTATTGCCAATAGACAGTTTTCAATGGGATTAATATTAAACTTGATTCAAAAATTGTATTTTTTATAGATTTATTGTCAGAAGGAAAAGGGACTATATGTGGGCCTTGAATACAGGGCATTATAAATGCTATTTTGCTTGGACGTAAGTGAAATATGTATTACCTAGGGCTCAAAATACCCTCTCTTTATGGTATAAAAATATCTTTCCCAGATCATTGGTAAGCCATTTAGTGCATCAGATTTAATGCGCTGATAAAAGGATAATACTCTCTGGTTTCAATGGGACTATTTCTTCATTAAGCAAGGCTGAAGCAATAGCTACTTAATATTAAATTAACTGTTTAGGGATTTCTTTGCAGTTGTTCTGTAAAGCTATTAAAACAGCTGTGGGCCAATTGATTAATTGACAAAATTAATTGATTGAATCCAGTCATCATTTTGCTAAAGAAATAATCCAAATGCAAACTGTAGAGTTTTGGATGATAGCTGTTCTCAGAGCTTTGGTCCTGCTACATGGGTTACTAAACTGAACTTGAGTGTTTCTCTCTCTCTCTCTCTCTCTCTCTCTCTCTCTCTCTCTCTCTCTCTCTCTCTCTCTTTCTCTCTCTCTCATGCATGCTTGCTTGCTTGCTTGCTTTTATTCTTTCTCTGTTCCCCTCACTCTCTTTCTGGCTCTCTACAATGATCTGTTGATTTGTATAGTGTAATTCTTGTCATTCCCATCATGGACCTTGTTACCTATTGCCTCAAACCCAGACAACTGCAATACCTTCTAATTAAGCTTTCAGCTTCTAGCCTACCCTCCATCCAAACAAGTTTCTTTTCAAACTTATTACTTTTTATTTATGTAAATAATGCCTATATCATTCTCTTTGATTAAAAATCAAAACATGGAGGATGCAGGTGAAATCCCTTAGACAGCTTTCTCATCCCTCAAATTGTTTTACTCTCTTCAGATTCCTCATGTGCATCAGTTTGGTATGTGAACTTTCAGACATTATTCTGTGTATTTGTAAACATATGTGTCAATAGAAAACATGCAGAATGGAAAATATGCAGAAATATATATATGTATAGTAGTAGTATAATTTATTGTTGTTTAGCATCATATTTTTTTCACTCAACAACTTGACTTAGAATTTTTTTTCAAATTCTTTTGTGTAGGTTGACTTCACTCTTTTTAATTGCTGCACAGTATTCCACAATATAAATACACCAAAGCTTACTATGCTATTTTCTTGTTAATATTCTCATATTTGCATTATTAAAAGGCATGCAATTTATTTCTGCATCTTCAAAGATACCTCTTGATGAGCACTCCCTCATAAAACTTTCAGGTGCCTGCACCTTAACATCCAAATGCTATTTGGGGCGATCTCTAGTCTAGATTTTTTCCTCTTTATGTTGTTACTTCCCATGCTCCTCTATCACATGCCCACCACCAGGCCAGTGTTTTCATCCCTAAAAACTCTTATGATTTGGCTAATTCTTCATGAACCTCCATCTTTTTAACATGGTCATCATCATTACCATCATCATCATTATCACCACCACCACTTACTACCCATATATATAGCATTAATTATATTCTAGTCATTTTTAAGTACTTTGTATGTGTCTAATCTTTTTCACCACTGTATAATGTAGGTGTCTTAATTGTTTCCATTTTAGAAATTAAAAAAAAAGACAACAACCATGAGACACAGTGGGGTTAAATAATTTGCCCAAAGTCGTGTAAGTTGTAAATGGTATGGCCAGGATTCAAATTCAGGTATCTTGGCTCCCGAGTCTAAGCTGTTTTTCTTAAAAAACAAACAAACAAACAAAAAAACCCTCATCCAAGGGCATGACCATTGATTTGTGAGAGAGACAGAGACAGAGACATCGAGAGAGAAACATCGATATGAGAGAGAAACGTAGGACCCCAACTAGGGATTGAACCTTTTGGTGTATGGGACAATGCTCCAACCAGCTGAACCACCTGGCCAGAGCCAGAATCTAAGCTCTTAATTATTCATCTGTACATTCTCTTTTCTACAAATTTTATACCACTACCTCCTTTAAGCCTACCAACCATGACTCCAGACCTTTACATTTATTCTCCTGTTCAACATTTTTTATTGAATTTATTGTAGTGACATTGGTTAATAAAATTACATAGGTTTTAGGTGTACAATTCTGTAACACATTGTCTGTATATTGTATTCTGTGTTCACCACCCCATCAACAAACATTTTCAAGCTCTCTACTATGTTCACATTCTACTTTAGTTTTTGGTGATATATCTGTGAACAAAATGGTGCAGTCTGTGTTCTGAACTTGTCAGACTAATAGACACAGACTTTAGAGGTACTTGATGCATGCTACTATTTATCTTCTTATGTATGTGTTTCACATTTTTTATGGTCCATTAGGGGAATACTTGCATTTTTGCTGTTGGACATCTCTCTTAACACGTAGTTCATCCTAGGTACTTAATTAGCATTTAATAATGATGATGCTTTAATAGGCATTGGCCCATATAGATTGTCTTACCTACAAATGTATTTTCTTCCGGGCCAGGTAAACTTGTTAATAAGTTGAACTCCCACCTCTGTGTCCAGAGAACCACTTGACATGCTGCCAAAACCCACTTGTTGAAGACTTTGATGTCCCCACAGAGGAAGTAGGACTCAGTATCTAAAGATCATTTGAAGGACCTCATGTGAAGTCTCAGGTTCTTTCAAAGCAGATGAATGAATCCTGAGGCTAAACTGATGTGGCTTCAGAGATCATGGGACTTAGAGAAGTGTGTGAGACTAATCCTGGCTTTTGGACCCTGAGCATCTCACACAAAGGAGGAGAGAGGTTAAAAGAGTGCCTGTTCATCAGAGTGGCTGCATGTCTGTCTACTTTGCCTTCCATAAGACTTACACTTCTAGTGCCCACACATTATATTTATCACCCTCACATGACCTAGCAGAAGGAAAAATGTTTGGAAGTATCTTTAGGATGTCTGGTTTAGAAGAAGATTATCCTGCTGTGTAAGACACCAGGTGTTGTACCTGTACAATATCAAGTGTTGTACATTTATTCTGCCTCTTTTACATGATAACAGAGATTAAGAAGAAGATCAGAGAGGAACAGTTAGAAAGAACAATATCGAGAACCAAAACAACTAGCAAAGTGGAAAGAATTGAGCTTGATATTGGAGTTACATGTTCTGTATCATTATACAAACAAAAGGCAAGTAAAAAAAAAAAAAAAAACCACTGGATAGAATTTGTTAAAATTGTGTCTTGTTTATTTACACTCCAGACAATACCATTGGTACTTTTTTCAGAAGGTGTTTTTTGGTCTGTTTGCCTTGATTCAGTTCAAACACCTGGAGTTAAACTCAGATCACTTAACTTGTTGAAGCAGTTTTCTTGAAATACTCTTCCTTTGATAGGGTTGCCCTACATCCTTGCTCAGAGAAGAAGTCTTCCCTTATTCTAACACTTTGTATTCTTACAGTGTTCTGAGGGGGTAGAGCCAGGTAAGTTTTCACTCTACTTCACAGATGAAGGAAAGCTGATCAGTTACGTTAATGATAGAGTGGATATTACATTATGGGTCTTCAAATCCTCATTTAATCACTAGTTTTCTACCACATTACTTTCCTTCTCTTACTGGGTTTATTTTCAACTTAAACATCCTCCCAGGGGGGACAGAGGTAATATTTTTTTTTTCTGTAGGGTTGCAAACAAGAAAGGCATTCCCAAAGTGGAGGGAACTTGAATTTCTTTTTGATCTGCCCTTGAGGGATGAGGGATGAGGTGAAGGGGCTTCCACGTGGAGACAGAGAAGCAATAGTGGTAGAGGAGAAGGTGGGGAGATGAGGCAGCTGAGTTTGACTTCTTTTTTCTTTTGAAAAGATGTTTCTGCAGGCACATCATACGCATTTGAGAAATCACAGTTTACTGGCTTTCAGACTGCAGTTTTCTTTTCTTGTCAGGATGTTTCATTTAAAATGAAAGGTTCCTCAATGTGAAGCCTTTTATTAAATTTGGGAACCTTACCTGAGTACATATCTTGGAGATGAAACTGTGTGTGTGTGCATGTGTGTGTGTGAATTTTAGGTTAGCTCCCACTCGGGAACTTTGCTCTACATTTGGGAAGAAAGTGAGACTGTTTGAAGGACTTTTATCCAATTGATTCCAAGTCATAGGTTAATATTGATTTATAATAAATTTCCCATGTAACAAATTCCTGAGTTGCTTTTTTCTATGAACAGGGGCATGAGATCTTTGTTTTTATGATATATTTTAACGATCTTTTAATGTGAGTAGAGACAAGAGTAACATCATCTGTTTAGACTCTGTCTGCCTCTTGCTCTCTAATTCTCATGTCTCATATTGTTTTGTCTTAGTTATTAGCAAATAGAACAATGTTTCAGTTCAGACATCTGAAGAGAAAAAGAGGGCTTTTGGAATGCAGGCATTTGAGAGATACTACATTCATTTTAGAACATGACTTCACTCACTCTTTCTCCATATATATATATATAGTTTAATATTTTCCTGACATTTTGGAGGTGAGCCTCAGTTCCTCTCATGCAACTATTGATTATGATCTCTGATAAATCTGAGACTCTAGCCAGCAACATAAGACTTTCAAGATCCCCTCCCAGCATCCCATTCAGTTCCTATGGCCACAGGGTCCTGGAGTAATACCAGTTAAATAAGAGACCAGTTTCTTGGCAAAATCTTAGGTTGTGTTATTGCACCAGGCATAACTAAGTAGCTTTCACAAAAAATTCTCTCCTGATTCCAAATCTCTTCCCAAGACATTTCCATAACTGCCCAAGTGAACATCATCAGAAAATAATGAGTAATTTCATTTGTAGCTGCCCATCCTCAGGTGGGGCAAAGGAGAGGTTTCTAATTCAAACTTTATTGGTGGCTGTGTTTATTTAAATAAACAATGGCCTTGATATCCTCATTCCAAACCTCTTGGATTTTATAGAACTGAAAAGAAAAACTCCTGTCTTTCATCTTCCCCACATTGACCTTGTTCTCTGAAGGCTATGCCAGAATCCAAGATCTGCAGGTAGGTATTAAACAGGTGAAGTTTAACATGATGATTTGGAGGAGAGAGAAAAGAAAGCTTATGTGTATGCCGCTTGTTCCAATGGGAAATGTGGGATGTTTGACCTTTTCTGTCTAAATTAACTGACAATTTTATTTGATCACTAACTCTCTTGTAGGATTAATATGCCTCCTCTGTGCATTTAAAGTTTTAACCTTAATGAGCTATAAACTCATTGTGGAAAGGAATTGTCCGTAATGTCTTTGCCCAAGCCACCATTACTTCTCCTTTAGATTATTGCAACATCCTCCTGAATGGTCACCTACACCTACACCTGCCTCTACCATATAATCTTCACACAGTAGCCAGAGTGATGTTTTTAAAAACATAAATCACATCCTATTACTCCCTTGCTTAAAACTATCCAGTGGCTTCCCCTGGCCTTTAGAATAAACTGGAAGCTCTTCACCATGGCTTAAAAGACTGATCTCTATATGCCTTTTTCTAGTTTCTTTTGTATTTATTTACTAAATTTCTAAAATATAAAGTTTCTGCCCCAGGGCTTTGTACTAGCTGCTCTCTCTTCCTGGTATGTTCTTCTTTCACATTTTTGTGGCCCTCCTCCCCCAATGTAAGCTCCTTGAGAACAGAGAAATACCGATCTTGTTAACTGCTGTCTTTGCTTAGCACCTAGGACATAGCTTCGCATGTGATAAGTGGTCAGTAAGTATTTGTGGAATGAGTAGATGAATTATATCACATCCCCTCCACTCTAGACTGAAGGCCAGATTTTCTCTGGGAAGGAAAGGGCACTTTTGTATTTATTGTTGTTTGTATAAACTATTGCAAATGGGACATAAGGATGGGATCACTGGCTTATGGACCCGTTGGTTCCTAAGGTGACTGGCACTCAGCCTGCCCCACCTAAGTGACACTTGTTTCCTTCCAGTCTCATCAAAGCTATTGACCTCTGAGTGCAGCTCAGGTCCCACTGCCCCAGCGTCAGCTGTAATTAGCTGCCTGAGCCTCGCAAAGGTTTTTGAGCTAAACCAGAGCAGATGACATTTGTAAATAGTAGTTCACTAAAAGGAAAGGTAAAATTATATATGTCATCCTGTATATGTTAGCTAGAAGAAAATATGTAAAATTGTTTCTGTCATATGCATTTTGAGGTTCAAAGGAATTGTATTAGAATAAATATCCCAGTGTTCTCATTTTTACCTGCCTTCAAAAAAGCCAACAAGAAGTTTTTAGGTTAAGTAGGGCTGTGGGTAACTCTCTTTATATACGAAGGCTAGGGATGTTTGAAGAACAAAATAACCATGGCAGTGAGAACCATTTCTCACCTGTCAACTACACTCACTGAGGCATTCTACAGAAGTTAGAGCATTTGCTCTCATAGTAATTTGGTTTAAGGGAACATATCACCAACCCTATTTTGTAGATAAGGGGAAACTAATGCCCAGAGGTAAGTAACACACAGTGAAGTGACTCATTCATTCACTCCAGAAAGATTTATCAGGCATCTCTGTGCAGTAGGGACTGTGCTAGATGCTATACATTCAACAATGAACAAAACTGATACAGTCCCTCCTAGTTCTATAGAGCTTAGAGTTCTCAATATGGAGGACAAGCATTCAACAAATAAATGTGCAGATCAATATTTAATTAATGCAGTAGAAATGAAAGGCAGTGGAGGGAAAGCACAGGGTGCTATGAGAGGGGATGAGAGGGAATCTTGTTCAAATCAGGAGGTCAGGAAAACCTTTCTGAGGAAGGGACATTCAGCTTAGAGAATAAGGAGAAGCTGGGGAGGAAGTGCTTCAGGCATGAGGGGGGGGGAGGGAGTGGGCGGAATGTGTGTGTGGTAAACCTGGACCAGGAAGAAGCTTGTTGTGATCCAGAGTTGGAGCAACACCATGTGGCTGGATGGTGGAGAGCTGAGGGGTAAAGAATGGGTTGGTGGGTGCCAGGACATGAGGGGTACATGGAAGTTTGGATTTCATCCCACAGATAATGGAAGCCAAGGGAGTAATGTCTGAGGCTGTGTTTCCCTAGGAAGCTAGGAAAAGGATGGGTTCCCAAACCTCTGAGAATGTTCCCTGGCACATTTTCTTGGGGAAACGGGTTTAAACTGAGATTACCTTGGAGGAATGCAATTAACGCCCCCCTATTGGCCAGGGGCACTGCCTTCCAACTCCTGGAGTCCACCCCGAGGCTCCTGATTATGGCAGTGCTACTTTTAGACAGCCCTTCTAAACAGCTAAAGACTGGGCTGGGATGGGAGTAGAAGACAGAAAACTGTACAAGAACAACAATTAAAATAAAATAAAAAAGAAAACATAAATGAAATGGGGTCTTATAAAAAAAGACATGGATGCTTATAAAGCTCAAAGGAGGTTCACTCATATAATGGAATACTATGCAGCCACTAAAATAATGAAGAAGGAATTTAAGGGACAAAGATGCTATGATTATATCTGATTACAAATGATTATATGTTTAAAAATGCTGTTTAAACATATCTGTGTTTTAGAAAAATAATAATTCTGGAAGATTTATCAAAAGGGTGGTTCTAGGAGATAGAATTCCAGGTACGTTTCACTCGCATGTTAATTTTGACAGTAGACATTAGCAGCCCTAACTTCTATTCTCTAAATCTCAGAGGTAACAAGTTCTGTATTTGACAAAGGGAATTAACATCTAATATGGGCACAGTGGAAGGATAGAGGGAAACATCCATTCTCTATGGTGTTTTTGAATCTTCATTCTCCTTGAAATATCAGCCTTTAGATTATGAGCTATACATTGTCCTGTTCTGCTTCTCATTGGTGTTGGGTTAGAAATGTTCCACCTTGAGCTTAGACAGACCTGGGCTTTCACTCCAGCTCTGTTATTTATGTGCTATGACCCTGGGCTTCAGTTTCCTCTCCTGAAAAATAGCATAATAGTATCTACTTCACAGGGGTGCTATGAGGATTCAGAGAGATAAAAGCAGGTATATCAGATGTAAAAAAATTAGAAACTCTACAAACCCAAATGGACTGCTGCCAAAAATCCTCTTGAGGGATGGAGGTGGGCTGGCTACATATGTCATGGAAGGGTAAAGAAATCCCTATAGTTTATTAATATATAGACTGGCATAGAGAGAGAAGGGGTAGTCTGAAATTTTAAAGCTTCTACCAGTTTTTCTGTGCTGCTTCGAGGCTGTGTCTCAGAACATTTGATGCTTGATTTCAATAGAGATATTTTTGTGTTTATGAATATGAAGATAGGTCCAAGGTAAATTGCTCTGCAAAATAATGGAAGGGCCTGAGGGTGCAGGTACCTGAGCAGATAGCAGAGTAGGGAAGACAGAGCTGATCAAGAAGGCAGTATGGAACCCCACAAATAAGAGGAGAGCCAAGCTAGAATGGTAACCCCAGCCCTCCACCTGGCCCAGGGCATCTGTTTTTCTCCACTCCAGCCTTACTTATTCCCTAAGCACACATGCACATTCATATATGCATATGCACATACATGCGCACACAGGCTCTGCCTCCTATCCTTTTCCCCTGAACACAATTTGAATTTGATATGCTCCATACTTGCTGACTCCTCTGTCTGGGTGTGGAGGGTTGGTGCTCATTGCTCCCTCCACAATATCCTGTCAAAATTTCAATTATCCTCAAGCCCACCTCAAATGCCAGCTGCCCTCTGAAACTTCCCCTGGCTGCTGGGCTGAGTCTGCTCTTTCCTTGAGTGGCCTTGCATACACACCACTCTTCTGTTGACCTGTCACTTCCCAGCTTTACTTATCTGCACCTTGGTTCCTTTCTCACAGTGCTCTGTGGGCTTCCCAAGGGACAAAAAGAGGTCTCATTCATTTTTGGATTGTTAGTGACTAGCATGGGGCCAGGGACATACAGTTTGTTGAATGAACTCACTCATTCATTATTGAGCATCTACTCTGTGCTGGGAGTTGCAGGTATTGTGGTGAGCAGAGATAAAAATCTTGGTCCTAATAAATCTTACATACTGGTGGCCAGGTAATGAGCAAACCAAATAAATGGCTTGAATTACTTAGTATATTAGAAGACAGTGATACAAGAAAATTAATTGTTGTAAGGGAGATTGGGAGAGCCAGGAGTATGGGCTGCAATTTAAAACAGGGTGGTCAGGGAGAGCCTCACTAAAAAGATGCCACTTTGAACAAAGACCTGAAGCAGGTGAAGGAGGGAGACATATAGATATGTAAGGAACAGAATTCCTGTCAGAGGGAACAGCCAGTGTGAAAGCCCTGAGGCAGGGGTAGGCCTGGCATGTCTGAGAAACAAGGGACAGAGTGAGACTGGTAGAAGTCTGAGGGATCATGGGGGCTGGGGACAGGAGCAAGAAGGCGTCCCCAGCTATTATGTGGGTCTAGACTTTCATTTTAGTGAACTTAGTGCCCTTAGTGAGAGCCTTGGAAGCATTTGAGGCGAGGTGCTGCCAATGTGACTTCTGGAGGGCCTCTGGGTTACCTGAAATAGACAAATACAGAATCAGTCCACTTGCTCCTGGAGAAGTTTCCCTCATGGAAGCACAAAAAGAGAGTAGGTAGAGGTGTTAAATTTTGTTGAGGCTTGTTGTTCCAGAATCAGATATTCTTTAAACTAATCCTTTCTAAAAATACGGGTCCAAGACAAGTACCCACTTTTGAAGATCCTAAGCTTTTTAAGTTTTTACTCTTCCAGACCAGAGCAGGGATCTAGAACCCTGTTATAGTCCTTCATTAGTCAGGGTAAAAGGAATTTAGGGAATTAGCAGAACCATTCTAAAATAATTAGCTTCACTCAAGGAGGGGCAGTAGGAAAGCGTGGATACAATTGTCTTAAGGTAATAATTGTCTAACTTTGATGTGCAAGTGAATTACCCAAGGGGTTTGGGTAAAATGCAGATCCTAATTCAGCAGGTCTGAGGTGGGGCCTGTGATTCTGCATTTCTGACAAGTTCTCAGGTGATATGATGCGCAGGTGCACATCAGCATCACCTGAACAAGGTCTTCAAATATTATGCCTTAACATACCTGACAATCCCTAGCAATGAAAGGGGATAAAGCATTCACCAATGTTCCTGTTGGTGAAATAATTCATTCCGTTTAGTTTCTTCTTTAAATTAAATGTATTAGGGTAACATTATATAAGTTTCAGGTGTATAATTTTATTTATTTTATTTATTTATTTTTAAATTTTATTTTAATTGTTGTTCTCATACAGTTTTCTGTCTTCTACTCCCATCCCAGCCCACTGCCCCAGCCCTCCCCATCTCCCTCCCGTTTCCACTGCCCCCCTAGCTTTTGTGCATGTGTCTTTCATACTTGTTGCTCTAAACCCTTTCCCCTTTCCCTGGGTATTCCTATCCCTCTCCTCTCTTGTTCTCAATTTCAGTGTCTTTGGTTATATTATGCTTGTTTGTTTGTTCTGTTAATTAGGTTCCTGTTAAAGGTGAGATCATATGGTATTTGTCTTTCACCTCCTGGCTTATTTCGCGTAGCATAATGCTCTCCAGTTCCATCCATGCTGTCGCGAAGGGTATTATATCAGGTGTATAATTTTATAATAAATCATCTGTATATGGCATTGTATGCTCAGCACCCAAAATCTAGTCTCCTTCCATCACCATGTAATTGACCCTCTTTATTCTCTTCATCCTCCCCCCACCCCCTTCCTCTCTGGTAACCACCATACTGTTGTCTGTGTCTGTGAGTTTATTTTGTTTGTTCATTTGTTGCTTTCTGTTTTATATCCACATGAGTGAAGTTACTGTATTTTTAGGATTATAAGATGCACCGGACCATAAGATGCACCTAGGTTTTAGAGGAGGAAAACAGGAAAAAAAATTTGAAGCAAAATATTTGGTAAAATATTTAATAACCTGTGACCCTGCTCCACTGCTGCCCCCCCCATAGTGAGCCAGGTATAGTACATTCAGACTATAAGATGCACCCCCTTTTCCTTCCAAGTTTGGGGGGGGAGTGCATCTTAGAGTCTGAAAAATACAGTATATGGTTCTTGTCCTTTTCCATCTGGCTTATTTTACTTAGCATGATACTGTCAACATCTGTCCATGTTGTCGTAAGTGGCAATATTCCATCACTTTATGGCTGAGTAGTATTCCATGTATATATGTACCAAAATCCTTCATTTAATCATCAGTTGGAGGACACTTAAATTGCTTTCATGCTTTGGCTATTGTGAATAATGCTGCAATGAACATAGGGATGCATATGTCTTTATGCATAAGTGTTTTCAAGTATTTAGGGTAGATACCCAGAAGAGGGAGCTCTGGGTCATATGGTAGATCATTCTTAATTTTTAGAATTACATATTGAAGCACTGTATAAACTTGGTGCATGCTAACCCATATTGTTAGGGTCCACACATACAGCCCTTCAATATGTCAGTTATACGAATGGCAACTAGTATATATTTTAAAAATATTCTTAACATGTTTGGATACAAAATAAAGCATAAAGGAAAAGAGTGCTGGGAATGTATGCTGATTCTCTGGGATTATTTGATCTCATGGTCTGGGATTTAGATGTTAAATACTTGGGAAAACAAAAGAAAGCCTATGTGTGTATAGCAGGAAGTAGTGGGGAATAGTGGGAGAAAGGCTCAAAGTGAAGTCTATAGTGAAGTTTGTTTACATGATTTATTTCTACCCCGCCTATCTGGTTAATTGGCTCTCAGATGGACAAGCTTGGATTGGAGCCTGGAAACAATTCAGACTTGAAGATCCTGTCTCCCTGGGAGATTGTAAGGATTAGCTAGACAAGTAAGTGAAGTGTCTTAACTTAATAATTCTTCAAACATTTAACCAATATTTCCTGAGTGCCTATTGTATCTTAAGGAGTCATCCACAGCGAATTAAGCAGATGATCTCCTTAACCTCATGGAGCTTAAATCCTAGCAGGGTAGACTGATATGGATCAATTAAAATAATAAATGAGCCAGACATTGCAGATACTGTTGGCGTGCTCCTCAGAGCTTCACCATTGGTGCATCCATCCCTTGTGCCAAAGTTTGTCATTGGTCAATTGAGGTTGTCTCAAAGTTTATGTCCCCCATCGAAGGGCAGCACTTGGTCACTGACAGATGGATGAGGGGTTGCATGACCAGCTCCCTAGCCTCAAGGCAGGACAAACTCAACGGAGCAGGTCATGTTCCAGAGCACCTTCTTTGCTCAGCGTTTTTCGTGTCCTATTTTACTTCCTGCACTCCCTCACAAGCTTCTTTCATGAGTATTCTCTTAGTAAGTTAGTCAATTGCTGAAGAATCCATCCTCAGGCTCTGCTTCTGGGGCACCTGACCTGAAACACAAAATAATTCCTGGTAGTGATTAGCGCTATGGAGAAATAGAACAGGAGGTGGGATAGAGGGTGACTATGGAACAAGATGTTGCTTTAGTCAAGATCAAGTGTCAGCATATTAAGAACATCTATGATATCTACTATTTTAGCAACACCTCATTTTTAATAGTGGCACACGGCTATAAATGGACATTTTCAGTCCTGTTTTTTATTATATCTTGGGAGATCATGAAACATTCTCTTCCCTTAGCTTCAAGAATTCTACTCTTTCCTGGTTTTCTGCAATCTTTCTGGCGATTCCAGTCTTCTCATCTCCTATCTCCTATCTTCCTTTCTGAGATATGATGATATTTCTCAGGGCTTGAACATGGGCCCTGTCTCTTCTCTCTCTTTGTACTTCCTGAGCAAGCCCGTTCACATCCTTATCTTCAGTTAGGACTGACCCTAGTATCTTCTAGATGCATGCTGTGTGCTCCATATTCATTATCTTCTCTGATTTACTCTTCACAACGGTGCTTTGAGATAGGCACCATTGAACTTGAAGCACAGTGAGGATGCATGCCTTCACCAAGGTCACACAGCTGGAAAACAGAAGAGCCAAGATTTTAAGTTAGATCTGTCAGATCAAAACACAGGAGCTCTCCCTCTAAGTTCTTCAGAGCATTTAACACTGAATATCTTTTGCTCCTTAATAACTGCTTGTTGAAGCAATAAATCCTGTTTCTAAACCTCCAAGGACTACTTTTATGAACCATTTCTTCCTCCCTAAATATGTTCTCTCTTGCATTCTCTCTTTTTTATAGTTTCCTTCCAATTCTTCCTTTTCCTTTTGTTTTTGCTTTTGAATCTTCAAAGCTGACAACTGGAGATTTCTGCCCAAATGTAATTTGAGTTTCAGTGGAATTTCAGTCTATTTTGTAACTGAGAAGCACTAACATCTCCTGACTGAGTTTTGGCTGCCTAGGAAGATCCTGAATTTAAGCCAGTCAAGTCATTGCACTCCACTGAATCAAATAATTAAAATGGGGATGTCCTGCTTTAAGGAAGCCATTTGTCACTGCCCACTCAGCACCTGCTACATTTGGGGAATCAGGAGGGACATCCAGATTCTTCATGTCAATAGTACCACCACACCACTCCTTTCCCATCCTCGGCCCCCCTATCCATACATGGATGCCATGTCCCATCCATGGAAAGGATCCATGGAGAGGAGGATGGCTGTAGAGGCAGAGGCTGGGATTTGGGTATTCCAGGAACCATGTAGAATTTACACTGTATGGTGATTCAAAACTGCCCAGAGCAGCATGTGTATGGAAATGAAGCTTGGTGGTCCTCATGGGATGCCGTTAGTTCCTTCCTCTGGCTCAAATGGACCTTGCTGGGTGACTCTGAATATTGGAATAAGCAATACATCCAAGTACATCTTGGGATTAATGTTGGAAATGTCCTAAATGGGGACTCAAATCTCTGAAAACCTACAGTATATGAAATGATGTATTTCTGCTTCCAATAGAACTTGCTATGATGATGGAAATGTTGCACATGTATGCTGTCCAATTCAGTTGCCACTAGGCACATATGGCTGTTGAGCCCTTGAAAAGTGAAACAAATGAAAAACTGAATTTTAAATTAAGTTAAATTTAATTATATAGCCATATGTGCACTTGTTTCAAGGAAAACAAAGGTATGAAAAAGAGTATTTGGAACATCAGAAGGTTAAAAAAAGAATAGTGTTTGATGATGGAGATGATAGCAAGGAGCAAGATGGGAGGTCCCGATCCTCATGAAGCTCATGTTGTAAGGGAAAGGCCATCCAGATAGGTATGGGGACCACCGGAATGGGGTATTTTAGTGAGAGGAAAAGATCAGAATCAACATTGAATAGAACACGGGCAAGTAGGAATTTATAACCAAGGAGCAGGTTGGAGGTCGAAGAATGGAAAATTACTAAGAGGAAATATGAAGGGTAAAGAGGATTCTGGTTAAACTGACCTAACTGAATTCATGCTGAAGACAGGCCAGGGTGATCAGACATCATTTGGGGGTTGGTGGTGAATGAGGAACCCTATCAAATATTGAAGGTGATCAAATATGGAGGATGGGAGACTCTAGCTAAACCAGTTTAGCAGGATTTATGCTAAAACTGGACAATACAGAGAAAAAGATGGAGTCCAAAAGTCAGGCCTAGTTAAAAAAGAGATCAGGGAGGTTTGGTCAATGAGAGAGTCTTTGTCACTAATACATCAGCCTCTTTTGCACTTACTATTTCTATTATTTCTACTACACTTACTGCTACTATTGCTCCTACTTTGACTTTCACTTCCACTATTTCTACTACTTTTACTTCTATTTATAACTCTATTTACCATTATTATTATTCCCCCCAACTCCCCTCAGTGCTTCCGGGAGCTGAAATTTTGGTTACTGTCCATAGATGAAAACCTGGCTTCTGCATGAAAGATCTACATGAGGCATAAAACATTCTCAAACTGATGTTTATTAACAAAAATATAACTAAACTAAATGAAAGGCATTATCTTAACATGTAATGTTGGATTCTCAATATTGAAGTGAGAAGTATGACTTGTTTTGTTTTGTTTTGTTTTACATGATTGTGTCCTTATTCTAAATACATCCTAAAACAGTGTGGAGGTTCCTCAAAAAATTAAAACTAGAATTACCATATGGTAGATCAATTCTATTTCTGGGTATTTATCCAAAGGAAATAAACTCACTATCTTGAAGAGATTTTTGCACCCCTACCCCTATGTTGATTGTAACATTATTCACAATAGCCAAGACATGGAAACAACCTAAGTGTTCACTGACAGATAAATAGATACAGAAGATGTGGTACATATATACAATGGAATATTATTTGGCCATTTAAAAAGAAGGAAATCCTGTGATTTACAAGAACACTGTATGGACCTTGAAGGCATTACACTAAGTAAAAGAAGTCAGACAGAGAAAGACAAATGCTGTATGATTTTACTTACATGTGGAATTAAAAAAAAAAAAACAAAAACAAAAAACAAACCCTGAACTCATCAATATAGAAAAAACATTGGTGGTTGCCAGAGGTGAGAGAGGGGGGTGGGTGGGCAAAATGGGTGAAGGGGATCAAAAGACACAAAAATACTACATCTGAATTAGAAGCTGGTGTTAGGGAAAACACAGCGTCTCTGAGTCTAAAGAGCAAGTTATTCCTGAACCTGAAGTTTTCTGCCTGTCTTACTTTTCCTTTGTCCAAGTAGTTCACAGGGCTTTTATGCTACATTTCTAAGTCAGAGATAAAAGCTCTCTATTACTTTCTTTCTGCAAAAGAGTGTGCTGAGGACAGAGCCTGAGGGTCAGGAAAATGCCATCATGATGTGATTATCTGTGTGCTGGGCTGGTCGGAGGGCACCTCTGCCTGGGTTGAATGATGTGAGAGGGGTGGCTCTCACTCTGATTCATGCATGAGATTAAGGTAGTCAGAACCAGCAAAATGCCCATTTGGGGTGGAGGGGCAGGGAAACTTTGATCTAACAGGCTCTCTCTTCCTGTCCCAAGGACGTGTAACTTAAATACTCAATGTGTATTTTTGGAAAATGATGTTTTTTAAACAAAATTTTGTTTATAAAATACAAAGTCTATTCATATATTTTGAAAACATAAATGAAGTCAAAGCTTTCTCTCCACCTCAGATTTCCTGTTATTCTTCCCAGGGAAAAACCAATGTTGGTGGTTTCCTGTGTATTTGTTATAAATTTCTATTCATGCACAAGCATGTGTATGTAAGCATATCCTTTTTATTAATACAAAAGGAATAAAACTAAGTGCATTTTTCTCTGTCTTGCATTTTAACTTACTATTTCTATATAGATAACTTAGATCTACCTTAATCTTTTTTCCTCAAATAGACATATACTGTCATCTATAAAGTGTATAATTCTTACCTGCTTCAAAAATGTAACAACACTACTATTGCTGAATATTTAGGTTGCTTCTAGTCTTTCTTTTTTTGTGAAAAATATTGCTATAAACTTCCTTGTGCATATACCTTAGTGCATTTTGCAAAGCTAATTTCTGTGCAGGGCAAATTCCTGTCAGACCATAGGATTTGTGTTTACAGTTTGTACACCAGTGACCTAATTACCTTCCCAGAGGCTGTCCTGATTGGCACTCTCGCCCTTTGCTCAAACTCCCACTACCATTGTGTATTATAATCATCTTTAGAGTGTATTTTCCAGCCTGTTAGGTGAAAATTAGTCTCTCCTTGTTTTAATTTGCATTTCTTTAATTATGAGAAAGGTCAGGCATCTTTTTGTATGTTAATAAGCCATTCCCTCCTGTGAGTTATTTGTTTGTGTCCTCTGCTGATTTTTCTAAGGGGATACTGGCCATTTGTCATTTCTTTGGAACAGCACTTATTCAATGAAAGAAACTAATCCTTTTTCTGTCATTAGTAATGCAAAAGCATTTCCCCCCTCAGTTTATTATTTTTCTTTTGATTTTGTTTATTTTGGCTAGTCAGAAAAATAATTACTCAGATTTATTCAAATTTTTTAATTGTTCATCAAGGATAGCCAGTATTTTGTATCTTTTTCCTAATATCCTCTTAGTTCTTTGATTCATTTATTCAACACATTTATTGAGCACTTACTGTGTCTCATGCATTGTTTTAGGTTCTGGAAAGAGAGAAGTAAAAAAAGTAATCACAAATCTTTGTCCTGTAGGAGCTAGTGAGAAAAGTGAAATAGCCAAAAAAGCAAGAAAAGTGAAACATATTAAATATTAGATGGTGATAAATGCTAAGGAGAAAATAAAGCAAGTGAAAGAAATAGGGGTATCATGGGGCAGGCTGTGGGTGCATGGGGGATGGTGGTGGGGTGGGTGGCAGTGATAAATTTTGAGTTTTCAAAGTCTTACTTTACTGTGAAGGTAATATCTGAGTAAAAATCTGGGGGGGGGGGGATGAGGAGTGAGCCACATGGGTACCTGAAGAAAAGCATTTCAGCTGAGAAAGTTGTACATGCAAAGGGACCATGATAAGAACAGCAAAGAAGCCAGTGGGCATAGAGGTCAGAGATCTAACAGGGAAGAGGGCAGCTAGTTAGACATTATGAGGGGTAGAAACCAAGGCTGTGGTTCCGATCCAGGTGATAAATGGTGGTTGCTTGGACCAAGGTGGTAGCAGAAGAGGATTAAGACAAAGTTACATGTTGGATGTATTATGAAGGTGCAGTGAATGGGATCTAATGAAGGACTGATATGGGATATGACAGAAAGAAAGGAGTCAAGTATGGCCTTAATTTTGGTCTGAGAAATGGAAGAATGGTATTGGCATACATGTACTGAGATCAGAAAAGGACAGATTTGGAGATCTGATCAAAGGTTCAGTTTTGGATGTGTTAAGTTTTAAATTCCTATTAGACGTCAAGAACAGATGTTGAACAGACAGTCGAATATGTATATGGGTCTGAAGTTCAGGAGAGAGTTCTGGGCTTGGTAGTAAAATTTGGGAATCATTATCTTAGAGATGATGCTTAAGAATGAATGAATAAGAGATACTGTCTGCAGAGGTAAGGGTAGGAAATAGGGTGCCTGGCAGAGGGACCAGCCTGTGAAAAGGCCTGGAAGTGAGGAAGAGCCTGGTCTAGGTTAGGATTGTAAAGTGAAGGCTGGCAGACCTCATTTGGCACACTATTGTATTTTGTTTGGCTCATACACTTTTTTTCATTTGTTTGTTTTAGTGGAATTAGTTGCCAACATTTGAAAATGGGGAGCTCTCACATTTTAAAAATTTTGGATACCTGCCACCTCTTGAATAACCAGTTTATTCAGCAACACTGGGCTCACAGTCCCACAGGGCAACAAGTGGCCATTGCAAAAGGTGCTTCACACTTAGCATTGTGTAAGTCCCCTGGCTTGCCCCAGTCATTTGCAATATCCACTGTTGTTAGTTCATTTCGTTAGAGCATGGTCCCAATAATGTCAAGGTTGTGGGTTTGATCCCCTGGTCAAGGCACATACAAGAGAATCAACCAATGACTGCATAAATAAGTGAAACAACAAAATGATGTTCCCCCTCCCCCCTTCCCCTCCCTCTAAAATCAGTCAATAAATTTAAAAAAGTTTTTTTTTTTTATAAAAGCTTTGCCCTCAGATTTATAAATTGGAACTGCTTTTAGTATGTATTGCTCTTCACCCCACTCCAAGCACAGGTGTCGGTGGCACCGTCCAGGCTGGGTGTAGGAGGCCTGGGGTTCTGTCCTGCTTCTTATGACTTGCCGTGCAACCTGAGTCAGTCCTATAATTAAGGCGACCAACTGTCCTCATTGGCCCAGAACTATGGGGATTCCAAGGATGTGGGACTTTCTGTGTAAAAACCAGGCAGGACTCGGGCAAACCAAGATGAGTTGATAACCCATCTTTTCATTATAAACCCACGTGGTTCTCAGAGTTGAATAATAGGCATCAAGTTATATTTTCCCCTAAGATACTGAAATGCTCTTTAGAACTGTTTGCAGATGAACATTGCATTAGAAAAATGATGAATTTGAAATCAAATTTTTATAATAGTGAAAAATTACAGGCAGGCCATGATAATGAGGGTCATCATTATCATTTCTATAGTTGTAATAATGATAGATAATACTTAACACATGCTGGACTCTGCACTAAGCACTTTGCATGCATAAACTCACTTCTTACTAGGAGTAACCCCATCAGGTAAGGACAGTTTTTATCCCCTAGTACGGGTGGGATGAAGAAGCTGAGTCTTTGTATAGGATTACAGAGCTAGTAAGAGACAGAGCCAGGATATAAAACCTGGTCTATGTGACTCCAAAGTCTGCACTATGCGACCAGTGTCAAAAATTTGAACAGAGACTTTTGTCTGTGGCTGGAACTGCCTGGATTGGTGGCATGCTGAACAAAGCACTTTGCCCCATAGCCCTCCAGGTCAAAACTGCCTGACAAAAACCTTCCTGGGCCTGAGAAGCTAGGGCCCAGAGAGTCTGCATTAAAAGTCATCCCCCCCTATTTCATTCCAGTTATTTTTTTTTTTAGGATGAATGGCTTAATATCCTGGCAACACAAGCCCCAGCATTTTATTTCCCTTCTATATTCTGACATTTTCAATCAAATGAGAAACAGTTTGGACTGATTACCAAAACCCACTCATCTGCAAAGCAGAGATGGGATCAGAGTGAGCTGGTGTGGCAGCCGCTCCCTTTCATGTGTGCAGATTTAATTAGGCTTCTGTGTAACACAAGCATGGGAGGTCTGTCTTTCCTGTTGGGCTTATGGAAAGGGCTCCTCTCCTCCTCCAGCCCCCACCCCCTGCCTGATTTCATAGTTGGTGGGGAAAAAGAAACTATATTCCTGCCCTTTGAAGTTCACACTGAGTCCCTGGGTTGAGCCTCTGAGCTGTTTCTTTTGTGGGAGTCATTTGACCACTTACTTAGCAGCCAAACCATGTGCAAGCCCAATCAGAGATGCAGGGGCCTGAGTACCTCTTCTGTTCTCATGTTGGGGATTCTGACATCCCTGGAAGGCCAGGAACTCTGTACCAGACCCTCTGGTAAAAAAATATGTTCTTTATGTTTCTATGACTACCTCCTCTTTTCACCCATGACCTTGGACCACTATAACAAGTCCACCCCAACCCCAAATTTCCTTTCCTTCACTTGACTAATTCCCACTTGTGCTTAAGAAATGTCACCTTTTCAGAGAAGCCATTCCAAATCCTTTAGACTAAGTTAAATCCTTCTGTCCGTGCCCCCCAGAACACAATAGTTTCTTTTCCTTACTAGCCTTCCTCATCACAATTAAATTAATGTCTCTCTCCTAGTAGTCTAGAAGGCTCTGTGAAAGAATAATTTTGAAAAAGTTAAAGACATGAATTTCAGGCAACTGTAAATCAAACAGTGGTCAAATTTTATTTCACTCTTTAATGAAGGAATCAGTAAAAAGGTAAAACTTACTCAAAGAACATTCTGAGGACCTGGGTATTTAGAGGCATTATGAAAAGCAAATATTCTTCCCATAAGACTGCTAGATTAGAAACAAAAGTGAGTAATGTTCTGTAAGATGATGGAACTGTAACCTACACTATTATATTTTAATCCTTGCTGATTCTAACAAAGTCCCCACATTAGAGACCCACATTAAATCAACTTCAAAACTTCAATAAGTATCTCAATTTTGTCCTTGCTCCTTTGAGATGCTACTAGATTTATCAAGGTAGTGCTCTCCCCTATAGTGTTAAAACTAACTCAACTTTGTCTTACCAGCAAATTGTTTTGGTGAGTAATGTTCTATAGGATGATAGGACTGTAACCTTTAGAGCTATTTTTTCCACTGCATCAAAATTTATAAGATGACATGTAACTTCATAATACCCTTGATCTCTAATCGAAGAATGAAAAGTAAACCCAATACAGATACATTCTCTAAGAGAATTAAACAAATCTTGAGTGAGCAGAACTGTTAAACAATGATGTGACATGCTAGTGACAGATATGCTATGCCTTATTTCTAAGTTTTGGATAATTTTTCTTAACAGTCCCATATGGTCAGGGTCCATTTGTGATCTTGCTCTGGCATCTACCCCATTATCTGGCATAGAATTTTTGCTATGGTCAGGATCTAGTAGAGAATTTGTCAACTACTTACTGAGATCAAAGAATACTATGTATTAAGTTAACTTGAAGTCTATATTAGTCTGCTCAGGCTGCCACAACAAAAGACCATAGTCTGGGTTGCTTAAACAACAGAAATTTATTTTCTCACAGCTCTGAAGGCTAGAAGTTCAAGATCAAAGTTCCTGCAACTTGGTTCTGGTGAGAACTCTTTTCCTGGCACGCTGAGAGCTGCCTTCTTTCTGTGTCCTCACATGGCTTTTCCTCAGGGTGAACACACACAAAAAGGGCTCTCTGGTGTCTCTTCCTATAAGGACACTAGTCCTACTGTATCAAGTCTCCACCCTTATGACCTCATTTAACCTTATTTACTTCCTTACTCCAAGTACAGTCACATTAGGGGTTAGGGCTTCAATATATGAATTGGTGGTGGAGGAGGTACCTACATTTAGTTCATAACAAAGACCAATTTTTGTGGATTGAATTGAATTGAATCAAGTGTAAATCAGATTTGTTCACTTTTGTACATGACAGATCTTCAAGGCTCCTCCTTATTCTGGATAAACTATGCAGGTTTCCCCATTCAGTTGGTGCCCATTCCATTACTATTATTACTCTCTCTTCTGGAAACACAGCTTTTGGAAATCAGTATTAAGTGGTACAATAAAGCTTTCCCCCTCTTATGTGTACCTACTAATATCTATTGACTAAAATAGGATACAAAATATCTCTCATTTTTTGTCTGCTCAACATCCGTACCCCCTTCTTCTGGTATCAAATGCTTGATTATCCTCTAGGTTGACCTCACCTGCCTTCCTTTCAAGTCACATGATTCAGAAGAGGTTTACTACATGCTCACTTCTAGCAGTAGCCAAGAGATTCAGGCATAGCCAATCAGAGCATAGTAGACCCTGCACCTGAATGGTTTACATTTGGGCATGTGATTTGGCCTGGGGCAATCAGAGCCTTACTAGGACCTTTTTTGTAGCTCCCAAGAAGTGTTCTTTGTCTTTTCTTTTAGGAATGTTCAGGCTTTATACCATAAACCTGAAGGGGCTAGCAGATATTTTTGCAGTCTTGTGGTGATATCCTGAGCATGAGGCTATTAAATGCTAGCTTCCTGAAATATCACCCAAACAATTTGCTGATAAGACAGAAGTTGAGTTGGTTTTTAACACGATAGGGAAGAGAACTACCTTAATAAATCAGGTAGCATCTCAAAGGAGCAAGGACACAGTTGGGATATTTATTGAAGTTTTGAAGTTGATTTATAGTAGGTCTTTAATGTGGGGACTTTGTTAGAATTAGGAAGGATTGTAATATAATAGTGTAGGATTAATGGGACACAGCAAGATGAGAAATTTGAGATAACAAATTCAAAGAGCTTGGGTATAAACTATTGTTTAATGCTGTCTATGGAAGAATCGAAGGGTCTTTTATGGCATTTCTTGAATGAACAATAAAGTAATTTGCAACATTTATCTTGCTAAGCAAGAGTTTTCCGGAAAGGTAAAATTATGTTGATGAAGACAGTGAAATAGTAAAGTCTTGTTAAGACTTTAGACAGTAGTTGTGAGTGTAGATGGTTTTGGTACTCAAAGTAACATAGCAGAAATTACAGAGAAGACAGAAATGATTCCTGTTGGCATCATTTGAATTTCTAGATCCATACATGCTGAAGCCAGACTGTGGGAGATTGAATCAGTCTCTGGGCATTAGAATTACAGATTCCTGTCCTTTATCATGTAGCCACAATACCTCCAAATAAACAGGGTGGGTTTTATTTCCCAGCTTCACACATGGCTGGATATGGCCAACAGAATGTGCACAAGAGTGATGGTTGCCAATTCCAAGCAGAAACCTTAAAGCATTTGTATTCCCACTCACTCCTTTTAAGCTCTTGTGATCAGACATGAGGTGATCCTGCCCATGTTGGCACTGCCTCTTTGGCTGGGCTCCAGGCTGATGACCCATAGAGTAGTTGAAACCAGGCACAAGTCCTGAGTCCAGCTTGGCTCAGGCAAGCCCAGCCTAAACATAGCTGCCTTATGGACCTATGAGAAAGAAAAATAAACCTGTATTGTTGGAAACCACTGAGATTTGGAAGTTGTTCTTTACACATTAAAAAATGATTAACGTTCCATAAGTTCATTCCCAGACTTTTCAGTATATGATCTCATAAGTTTTCCATCTGGCTTTAATCAAGTTGAGTTGAAGTTTTGTTACTTATTAACCAAAAGGGTTTTCTTCATCAACATCTTTTTTATGGTGTTACTTCACTTGGCTCACACAAGCCCCTAAGACATCCCGCCAAGGGGCATCCATCCCTAACACATGGGAACCACAGCCAAGCCTAATGCTCTCCATTCTCTACCTGAGCAATTGATTTTTTAAAGCAATATCTATGTCTATTAATGCTCATCTTTTGGCTTGTGACCAATGTTCCAGTCTAGTGAAATCTTTCTCAATTTGATTGTTTCATTCTGGGGATTAGCTGTCTCATTAAGCATTTTGTCAAACACAAATTGGATACCTCCTCTAAGCCCTTGGTTTCAATGTAATGATCTTGTGGCATTGTACTAAAGATTGACCCAAAGCGACACAAATAATCATTATTTAGGCCAGATATTCTAGATGAATGCCCACAAGACAGAAATATCTTTCAGCCCTCCCCCCCCACCATAGTGATCTCAGAAGAGTTGAAAACAGGAGATATTATGTATCAGTGGCCTGAAGTAAAATTTTATTGATAATATTTTCTATATCTATCAGCAATGGAGTGACCCACTTTTCAAGCCAGTGGGTGGCAATCTGTATCTCTCCTGAGAAAATAAAATCACCCAGCTCCTGAATTCTATTCCTGCCCTTGATGTAAATCAATTGACCTTGAGTGAGTCACTTACAGCTCTTTTCTTTCTGTTACCATAACTTGCACAGGATCTCTAAAGACCTCTTCAAATCTAAAAGAACAAGGCAGTTATAAGCTTATAAATTTATTCAACCTACCTCTGCCTCCTAGACTGACTATGTACAGGTACATTTTAAAACTCTGGAGAATGTGCTTCACACCAGAATTTCCATAATACGTCCCCCAATTGAGCAATTCTGTGTATTGCTCAATTAGCTTGTGTATTTGTCCTGCTTATCTGTGGGCAATGATCAAGTTGATGTTGGTATCAAAAAACCTGGCATCGTTTCTGGCACATAGCAGGTACTCAGTAAACATTTATTTGATTAAGTGAAAGAACCTGTTCTGAAATTCTCTGTGTGTTTATATTGAAAGATCTGGGTAATGTTCATCATTAGCCTGAAGCATTGGCTAGTGTTAAATTTAAATTAAAATATATTCTTGGGTGACTACATCTTCAATTTCATGGTTGATTCCTTTGTGATAGACTTATTAACCTAAACCAGGAGTTGAAAGATAAAATACCTCAAAGGGCCAAGAAAGAAACATAGTAAACAAGGATGATCAGGTGCAACTAGAAAATAACCTCTATCTTGACAGGGATGGATAGCCAGTGTTGCCAGGTAGTCTACTTTTTCAAAGTGGATCCTTAAAAAGTTTTAAAATGTGCTTTTAATAATTGTTAAAATTCCTGATTTTTAGATTTTTAGAAGTTGGAAATGTTAAAATGTAATTTCTAAAATATTATGTAGGCCAAATAAACTATTAAATAGTTTACATGTGTAATGGTACTTTAGTTTGCAATAGATATTTAATTTGCAATGAACAACCTTGGGTAATCACAAATACTATGTTTATTGTTGAACAATACAGGCCCTGTAATACTGATAAGGATCCATGAAGGCCCAATTTTGAGGCTCAAGGTTAAACTTTAGTGGACACACATCACAAAGAGTTCCCCAGGTAACAATTTATAGGAAAGTTTATGGAATTAAAGAACAACTTTAGCAACTTTCATTTGTGTTATACTAAACAAAAGAGATGGCTTCAGTCAGCCATGTTTCTAGGTAACTGATCTCCATTACAGCTGAAATAATGTAAGTGGTGTATCACCCTTGATAAATTCCCTACCACACCCCCTAAATCCCTACTGTTGACCTTGCCCCACCATATTCTCAATAACCAAATATTAATACTCATAGAGGGGGATGGGTCTGTTAATAATTTCTTCTAGCTTTTGGTTCATCCCACTCATTTTAGTAACTGCCAGTTAGCCATGTTGAGATTATCAGATGTATTTGCCAACATAAAAACTGGAATCTCTCCTAGGAAAAATGACCACGTTAATCAAGCCCTACAACTTTAAACAAGCAAAAATCCATTCAAGGGTTACATTTTATTAACCATCCATTGAAAAACATGTTTAATATTTATGCATAATTGACCCTAGACACCAAATTGATAAAACATTATGTAGCATTAACAAAAAAGCACAACAAGATATTCAAATAACTCTGAGAGTTGTGTCTTAAAGGACCACTGTGTCTAGGACCTTGCCTCTTTATGGGAATCTGAAAAGGTGGAATTTTAGATTCCTGAGAATAAGAATTCCCATGAGGAGATAAGTGGTGGGAGAGTAAAGTCAGGGAGGAATTGAGCAGGGCATACAAGTAGGATGTTTGCCCACAGCAGGTCTGATCTCTTATGTCAATAACCATCAATTCGCAAGAAGGTTTGGGATGCTCTACTGAGAATGATTTTAAGACCACACATTAATTCAGAGGTGAAGAGTCCTGTAATGCCCCCTACAGGCAGAGGAAGAATATATAACTCTATGCATACTGTGTATATGCTACCTGTGGCCTAAGAAAAAATAAAACTGAAAACTTACATATGATTACAGTAAGTCCCAGTTTCTGGGAAAGCTTCAGTCTATGCCTGTCATAGATTAATTAATTATGAACAATACCCCCTTTATTTTCAAAAGTCTCTCAGTTTGGATAATAAATTATATACAGCCACCCAGGAAAAATTCTTGCATAATTATCACTAGTCCATTTGTTAACTTGAGAAATATTCCTAAATCCCTACTGTTGGGCCCTGATTACTCATTATTAGCCACAATCTTCTTTTCACTGGGCCTGGGCCTGGGTTTTCTCAATATTCTGCTAAAAACAGTTCAACACGACACAGCCCTTATTTCTCTAGACATGTTTGTGTTTCATACTTTTCATCTAAAATACTCTAATACAACCATGAGATCACATTGTCACCCACTTCTATATCTCTTCTTACTCCCCATAGTAGCTCTGCCTTCTGAATGAAGCTCATTTGTATTTTCTGCCATACAGGATATCCTGTCTACACCAAGTGAGTGTGGATCTTCACAACTCCAGATCAGCAAAAGACTGAAGAACATAAACATCTCAGATTTTTGTTCCACAGCAGATTCATAGACTTTAAGATCTTTCATTTTGTTTGGATTTTCCAAATGGGTTCCCAAGGGCGGAGCCTGGGTTCTCTAACACAAACACTCACCACAACCCAGGTTCCCAGCTATATTTGCTCAAATAGACACTCCAGTCAATTTGCTTGCTATAAACAGGCTCTGGGACAAGCCAGAGTTTCTCAGCCTCAGCAATGTACATTTCTGGACTAGATAATCTTTGTTGTGTGGGACTGTGCGCATTTTTACGTAGTTAGCAGCACTCTTGGCCTCTGAATGCTAGCTGCCCTTAGCACTCCTCCTCCCCCAACTGTGGCAACAAAACTATCTCCCGAAATTGCCAAGTGTCCCCTAGAGGTGAGGCAGAATTACTGCCTGTTGAAAAATACTGGAATAGGTTCTCTGAATATCAAGACAAGTAAACCATCTTTTCTAACCCTGACCATGTCATATGAGCGGACACACTGGTAAGCAAGTATAATGCAAAACTTTAAGTGCCCCAATAATAGTTTGGCAAAAGTTCTGTGGGAGCCAAATGAAGAGAGAGATGAGCCTCTTTTGGGGCAGTCAAATAAGGCCTTATAGAGGATAGGCCTTTGGAGCTTTTGATGATACCTCAATATTCTACAGGTGGGAAAGAAGAGAAGGACTTCCAAGCAGAGAAGCAGCATCTGCAAGTATGTTGAGATATGAAGGACAATAGTGTGTATGAAACAGAGTGAGAAGTTTGGAAGAAATGGGGCAATGGGTACATTTGGCACAGTGTCAGGGAGTCAGGGATAAAATGGGGACCTAGACCTAATTCCAGTTTGGAAACCTGCTAGGATATGGAGCTGGACTTCATTAATTGGGCAGCAGAGGGTCAGAGAAAGGGATTGGAGGAATAAGGTCAGATGAGGCTTTAGAGAGACCACATGGGTGTTGGCTAGAGGCAGGAAAGCCAGGTGAACAGCACTTTCTTTGGCATCACACTGCCCTGGGCTAGGATCTCACTTTACCTGGGGCAAATCATTTCCTTCCCCTAAATTTCTTTTCCTCTTCTACAAAATGAAAATGATAATTTTATCTACCCCATTGTGTTGTTGTGAAGATTAAACACATTAATCCATGAATGAGTTTAGAATATCTGAGCAAAATTGAAGCTCATTAAATAATTTTTCTTTTTAGATTGCAAGGAAGGGGCGTTCGAAGTTGAAGGCAGGCAGACCAGTTTAGAGGAGGTGTGAAAACTGATGGGCGCAAAAGCTAGCACAATAATTGGGTGATGGAACAAATAAGATGAATTAGTTCCCACCTGAACTGAGTTGGCTCAATAAGTTTACATTTTCCAGGCTCCCAATAGCAAGAAATTCAGTTCTCCAAACATATTCACACTCCCTGAGCTTCCTACCACATCCAGTTCTCATGTCGGAAATTCTGCCATCTACAACCTCCCTGACATGTGAACCTGCCACCTGAGCACTCTGCTCTGAAAGAGTTAATTATATGAGGATCCACAGTTGGAAAACTACATCTTAATCTCATTCTTCCTTGACTATGTTTTCCTATTCTTTTCTGTGGGCTGCCTTCTGTTCTGAGGAGGCGGCTACAAATGACCTGCTTCAGGACCAAATAACAATTTAATAGAGTGGAGATTCATTAAGACAGTGCTGATGGCAACTGAAGTCTAAGGAAAAGAGAAACAGCCCAGAGGATTTTGATTCTCTACCATCTTTCTGACCTCAATTTACAAGGCAGAATTAAGTTCTGGAAACCCTCAGAACAGAACAAAATAATGAAACTACAGGCTTTTAATCACTGGGTGGAATCATGAGGAGTTCATAGACCTCTAACCTTATTGTTTAGTTCTCCCTTTCAAAGGGAAGTTTCCATATCAGTGACAACCTGATGAGATTGCTATTTCCTTTCATTTTCAAAATCAGTTCCTTCACAGACATATTTTAAAAACCAGTTACGTGCCATGATAGTGCCAAGTACTATGACAGAGCAAGACTGACACAGCCCCTCCCCTGGTGGAGCCTACTTCCAGAGAGAACTAGATAACAATGAACGAACTAGGAAAACTGGTGATTACAAAAGAAAATGAGCTAACTTCTTTTTGTGTAGCTAAAGAAAATGGGTCCCAATTTTAAACACAATTCTCATATATATATTTTTGGGGGTCATAAATATATGAGGTAGACAATGTCAAATTCACCTCTGGTGATTTTTGGGATTAATTTAAATTAAGAGTCATAGATTAATGATGTAGAGTTGCTATCATTTTCTTACATATCTAGAAAGTCAGGCTTCAGGAAAAGTAAAGAAAAGTCTTCCTTATTTTAGTTTTTCCATAGCTAGATGAAGTTTGTTTTCTTAGGTCATTTTGGAAGAACTTGAATAAGAGCATGAAGGTAAGAATTTAGGGGTGCGGGCCCTGAAGTCAGACACTTGGGTCCAAATCTGTGCTGTACCACCTGTCCTTAATGGGTGACTTTTGGCAGGCTCATTCACCTTTCCACATTTCAGTTTGTAAAATGGGATAATATGCCAATATCTCACTTCTAAGAGCCATTGTGAGAATTGAATGAGATGATGAATAGAAAGGATTAGCAAAAAAAGTCTGTGACACATAGTACACAGCAGATAAAGGAGGAGTATTATATTGCTAGACAGAGTGAAGGTAACTGCACTAGTATCTAGCAGTAGCAACTGGAAGCAAGAGATAGTAGGTTCAAGGGCAGCTTTCCTAGCTCCTAGCAATATGAACCTGGGCAATTCAGTTCTGCTCTCTAAACACTAGCTTTCTCGTCTGCAAAATAAAGATAATAATGACCACCCTCTGAAGCTGTGGTGAGGACATGAAGCAGTACATGTAAAACATGTGGCATGGTCACCAGTGCATATCCATCAGGATCCACAGTACATGGCAAGTTCATCATCTTTATTATCAATGGTCAGTTTTGTTGCTTAGTATGTTTTTTCCATTCTCCTCTGCCTTAGGTTTCATTGCCTAAAATCGGAGATTGCCATAGGGTTCTTATGCAAATGGTCTGTTGAGGGAGTGCTCTCAGGACAAACCTGTTACAGAGTAAGGGGAGCAGCAGAGGGTGGGAGAGGGAAACATGGAGTTTGAGACTGAAGATAGACCACTGGATAGAAGAGAATCAAGTAATAGGGAGAAATGAGAGAATACCCGATAAGTCCCTGCATCAAGACATGTTACAAATTTACTCTACTCTTGCACTTTAAGGTTATGTAAGCCCATTTTATCTCTCTTTTGCTTAGCTCCACTAACTGGGAGTTCTGGGTACCTGTAACAGACTCCCGACTGATATCATCACTGTAATGGACCCAGAAGCGCTATGTAAATTACAAGCAATCAATTTATAGGATTATTGTTGTTATGTAAATTAAGTTCTCTTCTGACTGAGTGAGCAGAGCCTTCCAAAGCAAAGCCAGGGCAACTTTCCAAATTAGGTTTTCATTGTCTCGGGGGAAGAAGAGGAACATTAGTGGCCCAAAGGGCACTAATGCTGCCCCTGTCTCTGAGAAAGAGGCTTTCCCGCCAACTCTCCCTGACAGCAGAGGTCCAGGTGCCCACAAAGTGACTTTCAAACAAAGCTGTCATTGCTAGGCTGACAGCCTAAACTAACCAGTGGAAGGGATGGAATCACTTCAGAAGGAAAAGCTGGGAAAGGTAGAGTGGAATGGCAATGAGCAATGTCGTGATATTGTTAGAAGATAAAGTGAGGCATAGTCAAAGTTGTAAGAGTTTATTTGAGCAAGGATCTACGTGATCAGCAGCGCCAAACCTGAAATGGTTAGGAGTGCGCCACCAACAGGAGCTGCGGGGAGGTAGGGGAAGACTTTCGCAGAGAGGAGGGGTAAGCAAAGCAAGGGAATTATTTGATTGGCTGTAGCTTAAGCAGTTGCCTAATTTGGGAAAGCCTAGTTGGCTGATTGGGTTTGGTTTGAATTTCTTAACCTTGAGGCATTCCAGCCTTAGTTTTTGGTTTGCTTGTGAAGGCCACTAAAGCATTAAAGCCACTTCAGTCTAATCACTTGCTTGTTTAAATTAATTTAAAAATACTGACAAAAGTGGCTCACTAATAGGAACAAGAAAAACAAACACTTTTAATCCACACAAAGATATGTATGGATAAGGCAAAATGCAGTAACCTTACCTATGGCTTTTAGCCTTTTAAAGAAGTTTATTGTGTTTTCATCTCCTTTTTTTACTCTTAAAAAAAAACAAAACACTTTTTCCGTACTAATACAATGTGCATTGGTATCGCCCACTGGTCTCGAATCACAATATCTCAAAAATAGAGGCAGTAAGAAAAAGAGACATAAAAAATTGTGAAAAAATAAAAATTTTAAGAGCCATCAACACCTTCCCATTAGTCTGAGCTTAGTTTCTAGCCTTTCCAGGAGAAAAGAGTATCTTTTGTGTGTATCAATTTTGGAAGCTTTGGAATGCCTTTTCTCTTCGTTGGAAGATGTTTCCAGCTTAAGCTTCCATAGGGCTCTGGCAATTTTTGGGGTGTTCAGGGGCATGAGAAGTTTAAAAACACAAGGGGAAGACTTTTGAGGAAGGCAAGCCAGAATCAGTGGACTGATGACAGGCAGTTAACACTAGGCAAGAACTGACAGGAGAGAAAAATGAACTTGTGCATCAGCCAGCACAGAGAAAGGGAGGGAAGAAAAGTGTGGATACAGGTTTCAGTTATGTGATTCCTGCTTGCCTGGCTGCTTGGGGCAAACTGATCACCTAGCACATGGGTCCCCAGGCTGGGCTGGTGTAGCTAAGAGATGTATTTTGTTGGAGCAGCAGTTTTCAAAGTGCAGTTCAGGGACCACCTATATCAGCATGTCCTGGGAGGCCTGTTAAAAAGCTGATTCTTGTGCTTTACCTATTACTACTTAATCAGCATATAAGAACATGGCACTGGAGGTTGCATTTTTTACAGCTTTAGTTGAGTGTAATTGACCTACTATAACCACATATTAAAGCATACAGTTTGATGAGTTGGACATTATTATACATCTGTGAAATAACAACCACAATCAAGATCATGCACATGTCCATCACCGCCAAAAGTTTTCTCATGCTCCTTTGCAATGCCTTCCTCCTCTCTCTACCATCCCCAGATAACTATGGAGCCTGCTGACTCTATAGATTAGTTTTTAATTTTCTGAAATTTTATGTAAGTGGCTTCATAGAATACATACTCTTTTTGTCTAGTATCTTTCACTTGTTTATCTCTCCACCTAATGACAAATGTTTCAGGTATTTCTATGCCTCAATTTCTCCTTGGTTCATACCTAGAAGTAGAATGGTTAGATTGTACATTATTTGAATGTTTAAATTTTTAAGAAACTGGCAGACTGTGTTCCAAAGTGGTTGTAACTTTTTTTCTGCTTTCTTCACATCTTTGCAAAAACTTGATTTGGTCTGTCTTTTAAATTTCAGTCATTCTAGTATGAATGTGGTGGTATCTCATTATGGTTTATTTTACATTTCCTCAATGACTAATAGTATTGAGCAATCTTCCATATGCTTATTTACCTTCTGTATATCTTCTTCGGTGACCTGTTTGTTCCAATATTTATGTTGGGTTGTTTGCCTTAGTATCGGTGAGTAGTAGGGGTTCTTCCTATATTCTCCACAGAAGTTCTTTGTCACATAAGTGCTTTGCAAGTATTTTCTGCTAGTCTGTGGCTTCCTTTTCATTTTTTGTTGAGTTGCTTTGGTTTCTTCGTCAAAATCATTGACTGTGGGGAAAAGTGGAGATGTTGGTTAAAGAGTACAAACTTTCAGCTGTAAGATGAATAAGTCCTGTGGATTTAATGTACTGCAGAGTAATTGCAATTAGTAATACTCTATTATATACTTGCTAAGAGAGTAGGTGTTGTATTTTCTCACCACACGTACACACACAAAAAATAGTAATTATGTGATGTGATGCAGGTATTAACGAATGCTATAGTGATAATCATTTTGCAATATATAAGTATCTTAAATTAACACATTATACAACTTAAACTTACACAATGTTCTATGTCAGTTACATCTCAGTAAATCTGGAAAAAAAACAGTTGACCATATATTTCTGGATTCTATTCTACTTCATTGATTTTTGTTTCTATACTTTGGCCAATACCATACTGTCTTGATTATAGTAATTTATAATAAGTATTGAAATCTTGTGCACGAGTTCTCCAACTTTGTTTTATTTCCCAAAGTTACTTTAGTAATTCAGATCCTTTGCATTCCATATGAAATTCAGAAGTAGCTATTCAATTTTACATAAATAAAGCTGGTTGGGATGTTGTATGAATTTGTATTGATTCTATACATCAATGTGAGAAATGACATTTTAACCAATATTGTCTTCCAGTCCATAAATATAGCTGCTCTTTAATTTCACTTGGGAATGTGTTGTAATTTATAGTGTACAGGTCTTGCACAACCTTGGTCAAATTTATCCCTGAATATGTCATGTTTTTGGTTTTATTGTAAATAGTATTGTTTTAAAATTTTTAACTTCCATTTATTCACTACCAGTACATAGAAACAAAACTAATATCCAGAATATATTGACCTAATATTCAGAAACTTTGTTAACTCACCTACTAGTTCTAGTAGCTTTTTGATAGATTCTATAAACTCTTCTTTATAAATAACCATTTCTGTGAATAAAGACAGTTTTACTTTTTCCTTTCCAATGTAGATGCTTTTAATTTCTTTTTCTTGCCTTATTGCACTGCTACAACATCTGGTATAAGGTTGAACAGAAGTAGTGAGAGCAGACATACCTGCCTTATTCCTGATTTAGTGGGGAAAGCATCTTCTACCATTAAGCATAGAATCTTTTACCATTGAGCATGGTGCTAACTGTAGGTTATTAATGGTTGCTTTTTATCAGGTTGATAATTGTCCATTCTATCCTAATTTTCAGAGGTTTTATAATGAGTGGATGTTTGTTCTTCTTTAACTATTAAGTGATTTTGCTTTTTTTTTCTTGTTGGATGTCCTTCCAGTGAATTCCATAGATCAATTTTCAAATGTTAAACCAAACTTTTATTCCTGAGATAAATTCCATATTGGTTTGATTATTATCTTTTAAAATGTTAAAGTTAATTTACTCAAGTTTCATTAAGAATTATTTTGTCTACATGCATGATGGATATTGGTCTATAGTTTTCTTTTTTTCTAATGTCTTTTTCTAGTTTTAGAATCAGTGTAACTGGTCAGTTGATTTCATAGAATGAATTGGGAATTTTCCTGCCCTTCAGTATTTTTTTAGGAAAGTTCTTTTAATGGAGTTGGTATTATTTCTTCCTTTAATTTTTGATAGAATTCACCAGTGAATTAATCTGGCCAAGGAATTTTTTTGTGGTGAAGTTTTTAAACTATACATTGAATTTCTTTAGTAGATATAAGGTTATTCAGATCTGCTTTTCTTCAGTGAGCTTTTACACAGTTTGTGGTTTTCAAGGAATTTTCCCATTTCATTTGATTGATTGTATTGGTATAAACATGTTCATAATATTCTCTTCTTATCCTTTTAATGTTTGTAGGATCAATAGTGATGGCCTCTCTCATTCCTGATATTGGTAATTTACATCTCTTTTTTCCTGATCAATTTGACTAGAAGTTTATCAATTTTATTGATCTCTAAGAACCAAATTTTAGTTTTAATGTACCATATTTTGCTGTGTATAATGTACATCCCAGTTTTTGGCCCAAAATTTCAGGAAAAAAATCCTTTGTTTTAAGTTTTTAATTAAATTTTTTATTTATTTACATTTAGAAACAAAACTGATTATTGTATTCCAGGGTACTATTTTGCATACAGATATCATTATTGCTTTCTAGAATTATACTTTTAACTCATAAGTGTAAATAAAAGAATTAAAAACATTTATATAGATACAGAATTAGTACTACCCATGTATAATGTGCATCCTTATTTTTCTCTCAAAATTTTGGGCAAAAAAAGTGTGTGTTATTCCTAGTAAAATATGTTTTTTTTATTTTATTGATTTCTATTCTTTTCTTTACTGTATTCTTCTTGCACTTTGTGGAGGTAGTTTTATCTTCCTTTTCTGGTTTCTTCAGATAGAAGCTGAGGTCATTGATTTGAGATCTTTCCTGTCAAACACCTGTTTAGTGCTATAAATGTCTCTCTGAGCACTACTTTAGGTGTATCCTGCAACTTTAGATACCTTATGTTTTTACCTTTATCCAGCTTAAAATATTGTCTAATTCCTTTGACCAACTTTTATTAAGGGGTTTGCTAGTTTCTGAATATGAGGGGCTTTCCAGATATCTTTCTGTTACTCATTTCTAATTCCATTTTGGCCAGAGAACATACTTTGCATTGAAGTTATTGAGGTTTTTTTGTTTGTTTGTTTGTTTGTTTTTTAATGTTTAAGAGTATGGTAAATGTTTTGTATTTGAAAAGAATGTATATTCTATTGTTGTTGGCTAGAGTGTTATGTAAATGTCAATTTAGTTAAGTTAGATGAAAATATTATTCTAATCTAATGTCCTTGCTGATATTTTGTCTACATGTTCTATCAATTATTGAGTGAGAGCTGTTGAAATCTTTCACTATACTTGAGTGCTTTGTTTCCTTCTTTTGTTCTATCAGTTTTGGCTTCATGTATTTTGAAGCTCTTTTATCAGCTGCATACACCTTTAGGATTTTTATGATACCTTGATAAATTGACCCCTTTATTGCTGTGAAATTACCCTCCTTTTTCCTTGGTAATATTCTCTTTTAGATATTATTGTAACTACTCAATCTGTCTTTTTGTTAGTGTTTGTTGTATGTATCTTTCCCATCCTTTTATTTCTATTCTGTTTGGGTATATTTAAAGTGGTTCCCTGTAGTTAGGTTTCAGTGGGATTTTGCTTGTTCACCCAATCTGATAATCTCTGCCTTTTAATTGGGGGCACTTAACTCACTAATATTTAATGTGGTTATTTACATAGTTGGATTCAAATTTTCCATATTGCTATTGATTTTGTGTTTACTTCCTCTTTTTCCTAGTATTTTACCTTCTTTAGTTTAATTGAGTTTTCTTGATGATTCCATTTTGTCTCTTTGTTGGCTTATTAGCTGAAACATTTTGGGTTTTCTGCAGTGGCTCCTTTCAATTTATAGTATACATCTTTAGCATATTGTAGTTTACATTAAAGAAATATTGTATCACCCATATAATTTAAGAATCTCCCTACACTTCCAATTCCTTGCCACCTACCTTTGTGTTACTTTTGTCATAACTACTTTCACATAAGTTATAAATCTCATGATATATTCTTACTGTTTTTGCCTCAATTATGAGATTTTACAAATAAGAAAAAATTCTTATATATGAGGGTATTTACCTATGCATTTACTATTTCTGATTCTCTTCATTCTTTTATATAGATACAAATTCTTCTGGTTTCACTTTCATTTTGCCTAAAAGAATTTCTTTAACATTTTTTTTGTAGTATAAATCTTTAGCTAGTGAATTCTTTCAGCCTTTGTATGTATAAAAAATATTTTACTTGTAAATTTTTTTACTTTTATTTAAAAATATTTTAATTTGAATCATTAAATTTTGTTTTATTTTTAAAAGATTTTATTTATTTTTAGACAGAGGGAAAAGGAAGAAGAAAGGGAGGAAGAGAAACATCAATGTGATGTTGCCTCTCACACACCCCCTACTGGGGACCTGACCCACAACCATACATGTGCCCTGACTGGGAATCAAACTGGCAACCCTTTGGTTTGCAGGCCTGTGCTTATTCCACTGAGCCACACCAGCAGGGCTGAATGATTAAATTTTAAAAGCTGTGTAATAGTTCATGCTGTCATTACAAGTCAAATTACACAAAATAATAAATAAGAAAATCCAATGATTAGCCTCCCTGTACTCCAAACTTGTCTCTTCCTAGTTAGATCACCAATGTTTATTTTTGGTATTATATATCATTTTTTTTCATTTTCCACAACACTCAGATAGAGATATATAAAATTATACATATTTATATTGCTCTCTTATTTTTTCTTCTTTTGAAATTTCTTTCTTTCTATTTCTTTTTTCTTTCTTTCTTTCTTTCTTCCTTTCTTCCTTTCTTTCTTCATTTCTTTCTTCTTGCTTTCTCACTTGCTTTCTAACTTTCTTCCTCTTTTTATTGCTTTTTTATTTAATATATCAATGATGTTCCTCTAATATTGTGGATCTCAACTCTAATTGCATATTAGAATCATCTTGGGAATTTTTAAACACTTCCAAAGACTGGGCTAATTTAATCACTTTAGACATTGGCTTTTAAAAAAACTCTCTAGATGATTCTGATGTGCAGTCAGGGTTGAGAGCCTCTGATGTAGTCTAATACATACAGATGTAACTCATCCATTTCAATAGCTAGATAATATTTCATTATAAGGGTGCATCAAAACCCATTCTTCTGCTTCTCTATTCATGTTCACTCATGTTACTCCTGGTTTCTTTACCTAATACTCTGTTTGGTGCAGAAAGTTTTATTTATTTTTATGTATATTTTATTGATTATGCTATTACAGTTGTTCCATTTTTTCTCCCCTTTATTCCCTCTGCCCTGCAAACCCCCTTCCTCCAGCATTCCACTCCCCTTAATTTATGTCCATGGGTCATATATATAAGTTCTTTGGCTTTTCCACTTACTATACTATTCTTAACTGCCCCCTGTCTATTTTGTACCTACAGTTATGCTTCTTATTCCATGTACCTTTTCCCCCATTCTCCCCATTCCCCCTCCCCACTGATAATCCTCCGTGTGATCTTCATTTCTGTGATTCTGTTCCTGTTCTATTGTTTGCTTAGTTTGTATTTGTTTTTGTTTTTTAGATCCATTTGGTAATAGTTGTGAGTTTGTTGTCATTTTACTGATCATACATTTGATCTTCTTTTCCTTAGATAAGTCTCTTTAATATTTCATATAATAAGGGCTTGGTGATGATGAACTCTTTTAACTTTACCTTATCTGTGAAGCACTTTATCTGCCCTTCCATTCTAAGTGATAGCTTTGCTAGATAGAGTAATCTTGGATGTAGGTCCTTGACTTTCATGACTTTGAATACCTTTTTCCAGACCCTTCTTTCAGCTGATAGTCTTATGGGAACTCCTGTGTAGGTATCTGTCTCCTTTTCTCTTGCTGCTTTTAAGATTCTGTCCTTATCTTTCATCTTGGGTAGTTTAATTATGATGCATCTTGGTGTGTTCCTCCTTGGGTCCAACTTCTTTGGGACTCTCTGAGCTTCCTGGACTTTCATGTCTGTTTCCTTAACCAGATTGGGGAAGTTTTCCTTCATTATTTTTCAAATAAATTTTCAATTTCTTGCTCTTCCCCTTCTCCTTCTGGCACCCCTATGATTCAGATGTTGGAATGTTTAAAGTTGTTCCAGAGGTTCCTAAGCCTCTCCTCATATTTTTGAATTCTTGTTTCTTCATTCTGTTCTGGTTGAATGTTTTTTTTTCTTACTTTTGTTCCAAATCATTAATTTGAATCCTGGCTTCCTTCTCTTCCTGTTGGTTCCCTGTATATTTTTCTTTATTTGACTTTGTATATCCTTCATTTCTTCCCTTATATTGTGTCCATACTCAATTATTTCTGTGAGCATCCTCATTACCAGTGCTTTGAAGTCTGCATCTGATACGTTGGCTACCTGCTCATTGCTTAGTTCTTTTTCTAGAGATTTGATCTGTTCTTTCATTTGGGCCATATTTCTTTGTCTTGGCATACCTGTTATGTTGTAAAGGGTGGAGCCTTAGGTATTTGCCAGGGTGGGGAAATGTACTTTGCTGCATTGTGGTGCTGTGTGTGGGGAGGGGTCAGAGAGGGAACAATGCCATTTACCTGGCTCTTACCCCTCTTTCGGTCATTTCCCCTGTTACCCACAAGCAAATTGGGCCCTTCTGGTGCTGATTCCTGGGTGGGTGGGCTTGTATACATTCTAGGATCCCATGGGTACCTCCAATGGACTCACCTGTCAGACTGGGAGTTTCTCCCATTGCTGCAACCTCCACAGATTTTTACAGCCAGAGGTTTTGAGTCTTTATTTCCCCATGGTGGAGCCCTGGGTTGTTTGTCTTGCTCCTCAGTTGTTCCTCCCAGTTTATCCGCTTTTGAATGTGGGACCACCTGGTCTGCCAATTGCCACTTTGCTGCACATCCTCTCTGCCCTGGCTGCCCATCTCTGCCCCTCCTATCCATCTGGATGAATGTTTCTTTTTTAACTCTTTGGTTGTTGGACTTCCATAGAGTTTGATTTTTCTGGCAGTTCTGTTTGGTTTTTGTTTTTAAATTGGTTGTTGTCTTTCTATTGGTTGTGGGAAGAGGCACAGTGTATCTATCTATGCCTCCATCTTGGGCAGAAGTAGAAAGTTTTATTATTATATTATTTTCTTCAGTGGTTATTACCTTTTATTGTTTTATAATCTCTCATTTTGGCAAATTTATGCTTTAGATCTTGAATTGTATTCTCTCTGACAATACTACTCACAGATATGCTTTCAGTTGTTGCTTTGCATTTGCCTAGTGGATTTTTACCTGTTGATTTGTTCATAAAGTTTTGCTGTTACTTGTTTTAGTCATCAGCAGAATGTAGCTAGAATTGAACAAAACAATCCTACCTGAAAGTTTTTTTCCTTTTTATAGGAATGGTAACATTTTAAATAAGAATTCAAAATGACCACTAAGTCTTCAAGGCTTACATAAATTAGTGGACATCACAGTGGTGTTTCAGGCACAATGCCAGCCTGAACGCCACCCACACCTCACCCTCCTAACCCTCTCAGTTCTTGTACATGCAGAAGTCACATAAGGCACTTCTGATTGCAAATGAAAATTGCAAATGTAAACTATTTCTATCTTAATTTTATCACTTTTTCCCTTTTAATTTTCAAGAAGCTTAAATTATTAGCACTTGTTTAAACAATGCTACAGCTTGTCCTGGTATCTCTGAGGAAGTGTTGCTGACAGCTTCCCAATGATGTCACCCTTGAAAGCACTATTTCTAACACCCATTCCATCATGGACATTGTTCAGAAAGTTCCTGAATAATTCACAGTGACCCACAGCCCCAGCATATTTATAAAAGTGCAAATTGAAGAGTAAATTAGAAACTTTATTTCCATGTCTGGGGCCCTGAAAGCTGCGTATGCATTTATTCACCGTCTACTGACACATCTCATCAGTGGGGGTGGGAAGAGGCAGAGCTGGTCTTCTAAGGAAGTTCAGGGGCCAAATTCCCTCTAAGATCCTCTTTTGTCTATCCCCTGCAGCACATTAATCATTTTGGGGAATTATGACTCCCTGCCTGACCTTTTAGGAGCTCCCCACAGTACATTTATTAAACACATATTCAGTGCTGGCACTGTGGTAAACATCTAGATTATTTTATTTAATAATTGCCACAATTCTATGAAGTAAGCACTGCTAGTTTCTTATTTCTCAGATGAGGAAAATAAGGCTCAGAAAAATGATATCACTTGTTTAAGGTCACCCAGAAAATTAGATGAAGAGTAGGAATTTGACCCAGGTTCTGTGTGGTGCCAGAGTTACACCTTTACCCCCTCTGATAAACTCATTCAATATAGTATGAAGGACTCTGTCCATAATCTGGCCCCTGCTAACCTATCTGATATAATCCGTATAACCTGGTCCCCCAGCCCCTTTCACAGCCTACACTCCAGCCATACCTAATGGCCCCTAATGTGCTTTGTTATCTTACTCCTCCACTTCTTTGCTCACAGTCTTGACACTGCCTGGAAGTGACCACTGTACTCCATGCACAATTCTTTCAAAGCTCTTGTACAATTTATGGCATCCTGTGCATTCACATCTCCTTACTCTACCACTCTCTAGAGTGTGAATTCTCTGAGGACAGGACTGTGTTTCACTCACCTTTGTGCCCTGAACACCTTTGTGTATAGACAGTGCCTGGCACACAACAAATGTTCAATAATAAACTGGATGTTCTCCCACAAGATTTTGTTTGTCCCCACTATGAAAACAGATCAAACCCCCACCACTTTTTCTTTTTAGAGCTGGGGATGGTGAAACAAGAGAAAAGCTTAGGGCAGAAGAAGCAACAGCAGAGAGCCTAGGGCGGGCTGCCTTGGCTTGCTGGAAAGTCAGAGAAAAGGAAGCTTGGGAGACAGGTTCAGGGAGTTAGTCTGGGATGAGCAGCTGCTGCCCATTTCTCCCCTGTTTGCATGTATCATGGCATCCCTTAGAGTTTAGGAGATGCACACCTAAGAGGGAAGAAAGGCATAAGCATGCTCCTTGAACAGAGAGCAAGCCAGATCAAGCCCTTTTGATCTGTCATTTTATTTCTTGTTAGACAAGTAGGAGGCATGTTTATTTCTATCACTTTATGGACTTTCCTCTATATTGTGGACCTTAAACACTGGGCTGCCTAAAGCACTTGCAAAGCCCTGGGCACACTAAGGTTTCCTCTCCAGAAATTAAAGACTCAGCAGGGCATATATTTCCTGGATCTGATTCTATCTGACTGCTCTGCTTCCATGAGGTGTAATCATATGCAAATGTCAAGGTGAATGGGACTAAAGATCTAATGTATGATGCATGATCACTATAGTTAATATAACACTGTATCAAACACTGGGGAATTACTAAGAAAGTAGACCTGAGGTGTTCTTACCACATGCACACAAATGGTAAATATGTGAGGACATGATACATTAATTGGCTTGACTATAGTAAGCATTTCATTATGCATCTGTATATCAAAATATCATGTATGCCTTAAGTACATACAATTTTAACTTCATAAAAAAGATTGGGTTGCTTCATCAGCACCATCTTGAATAAAGTTTCTTTTGCTCATCTCAGTTCCCATGTGGTAAATAATTCCCAACATTGATTCTATGCTAGATGATAGATATGGGACATTTGGCAATTATAAAGGCAAATAGAAGGATCCCCTCACAAAGTCTGCAGCAGGGCTCACAAACTCAAGCCCTCAGGGAACAGGAAGGGAACTTAAATGAGAGGTGGTTCAGTCGGAGCGTGGGGAAAACTGGATAATGCAGCCGTGTTTCAAGGGGTGGACTCTTCTCATTCCACCCAATTGTTGCCTTGTGGGAATTCTAGTATATTGCTGTCAGAAACTTCAACTGCTCGAGACTACTTAGAAATCTGAATGCTTCATAAAATTGGAATTTTAATGATGGCTAATACTTCTGAATTGAAAAAAATCTGTATGGTCCAAACAAAACAGCTTTTAGCATGGCCTGGGTTGACTTTGCCAGTTTTCAACCTCTGGCTTAGATTGTCATAAGGGCTAAGCAGTCAAACTGATCTGGGTTTGACTTCCCCTGCTATCACATGTTTCTTGGGTAACCTTGGGTAGGTCATTGAACATCTCAGAGTGCTGGTTTCTTCTTCCATAAAATGGGACCTTCCTGCAAACCATGAAAGTTCATTCAACAGGGGCAAGAACTTTGACCATTTAGTTGGCTGAGCTGTCCTGTGACAACAGTGGTTGGCACATACTTGTTGGCACAATGATATTGTGAAAAGCAGTGAGTGATATGTTCTCCTATCTTCAATACAGGGGATGTGATAAGTAGAACCTCAGGTGGTGTCATGGCATGATTTGAACAAAGCAGTCCATTATCAGTTAGGATCTATTTGCTTGCAAGCGATAGAGACCTAGCTTCACTGGTTTAAACAAAATAGGGAATCCATTGGTTCATGTCTCCATAGGCTCAAGGCTTCAGCTATGACCAGACCCAGGGGTACAGGATTGTCTCTTTCTGCATTTTGACTCCACTTAACTCTGTGTTGGTTTTGGTCTCAGACAGGGTTTCCCTATGTGTTGTAAGACAACTGCTGGCACCCTGGTTTTAGATCTTCCCAGATATAAGCACTTGCCTTTTTCCACAATAGTTTAAATTCTCTTTGATTCTGATTGGGTCATGTGTACATTTCTGACCATTTCCCTGTGTCTGGGAGAATGAGATACTCTGATTGGCTGACCTTGAGCACACACCCATGCTTGGCTCACTCAATCCCCTTCAAATCATACAAATTAAGAACTGTTGTGCGAATGGTTCCCTAGAGGAAGAAGAGAAAATAAATGCTGGTGACAAAAAGAGTGTCTGCTCTACATGCCATGTCTGGATGATTTGGGCATATAAACAGCCCCAGCTAACTTTGCTTGTAGAGAGCTCCCATATCTCCCCATTGTTCAAGATGGAGCTGGCGACAGACTAGTAGGCACCAGCTGCATACCTCCCGAACCAAGCAAGCACAGGGCTGCTTTGGCTAAAGGCTAATGAGGCATGAGATATTTGCAAACTCCACTCCAGAGAGGTTGCAAAACACAGAAGAAATTTGATAGTATCACCAAGTAATCACATTGCACACTGGACTCTTCAAAATGCATTCCATCTTCTCTTTCATCTTGCTCTAATAGGTAATGCTCATGGAACTTTCACTAGAGGAGAATAACATTCTGGCCTGGAATATCAAGTGTAAGGGGCTAATTATTCCTGCTCCTTGAGACCCCATGCACCAGCTTGCATATTCATGGATTTCAAATGCAGATGAGGTGGCAGCTGCTGATTAAAAGCAGTTTACTTGGTTGTGAGAGAATTTGGGGACTCCCCCCAGGGAGACCTTTTGAAGCTGATTGGTGGTGAAATGTCCTCTTCAGGGGTTTTCTGTTTCTGCTCAGTGCGGTTCTTTGGAATAGTAAAAATTCTGGATCTTTTAGCTCTGAGGAGCAGATGCTTGCTCTCCAACGGGGTGCATGTAGATATAGATTGGGAAGGACAGAGCCTTCCTTTACTTGATGCAGAACTGTTCTAAACTAGATTTCCCCCTTTCAGAAGAGATGGAATGGGTGGGGTAGAGATGGGGTTCTGTGGAAATTTGACTTGGAAGTGTGCTTGAGATCCTTGTTTCCTGTCTGGGATGGTCTAGGGCAGCTCTTCACGAACTTGAATAGACACAAACCCTCCCGAGTATTTTGTTAACATGCGACCCTGTTGTAGTAAGCTTGTGGTGGGGACTGAGATTCTGCATTTTCTGTAAGTGCCCAGGTGCTACCAATGCTGCTGGCCCATGGGCCACTCTTTAAGTACAAGGTGTAGAACAATGATTCCCAAACTTGGTTGCTTATTTGAATCACTTGGAGAGTTTTTAAAAATCAGAATCCAGATCACACCCCAGACAAGCTGGATCAGAATCTCAGTGTGGCACCCAGGAGTCAGTATTTTTGTAAAGCCTCCCAGGTAATTCCTCTGTGCAGCCAAGTCTGAGAACCAGTGCTGTAGTGGTTCTCATCCCTGCCTGCTGCACATTATATTTATCTGAGGGGTCTGAAAACTACCAATGCCCAGCCCTAGCCCAGGTTGAATCTCCTGAGATGTGTACATTGTGGAAATGGACCTGAGCATATGTACGTTTCAAAAGCCTCAGAATTGTTGATCAGCAACCAAGGTTAATAATCAGAGATAGAGGGAATAAACCCCTGAGGTTGTTTTCAACCCTAAGTTTTTGTGAATTATTTTTGCTATTATTGTCATTAGGGATATATAATAATGTTTGGACTCAGCTCTGTATCTTCCAAGGCTGATCTGCAGAAACTTCACATCTATACTTCACCAATTCTTTTGCCTCTCCCTCCTAATTCCATGATGGCTAGAGTCATATGTTGATTGCTGAAAATTTAGAAGTACATAAAAGTGCACCAGATAAAATATACCCTAACAATACCCCCAACATAACTACTGTTCCTATAGTACTTTATGATTCTAACCATTACACACATTTGGGTTTATCTTTTATTTTTTTTAAAGATTTTATTTATTTACTTAGAGACAGGGGAAGGGAAGGAGAAAGAGAGGGTGAGAAACATCAATGTGTTGCTGCCCCTCACATGTCCCCAACTGTGGACCTGGCCCGCATGTACCCTGACTGGGAATTGAACCAGCAACCCTTTGGTTCGCAGGCCCACACTCAACCCACTGAGCTACACCAGCCAGGGCTGGGCTTATCTTCTTTAAAAATTTTATTTTATTGTGTTAAGAACATTTGTTATGAGGTCTACCCTGCTAATACATTTTTGAGTGTACAATACAATAATATTGACTATAGGTACAGATCTCTAGAGCTTATTCAACTTGCTCAACTAAAACTTTTATGTTGATTGATTAGTAACTCCCCATTTTTCCCTAGGTCTTGGTAACTATCATTCTACCCTTTGATTCTACAAATTTGACTATTTTAGATAACTCAGTAGAAATCTGAGTTATCTGAGTTTAGATAACTGAGTTTAGATAACTCAGTGAAATCATTCAGTATTTGTCTTTCTGTGACTGGCTTATTTCACTTAGCACAATGTCCTCAAGGTTTATCCATGTTATTGCATATTGCAGAATTTCCTTTCATTTAAAGGCTGAATAGCATTCCATTGGGTATATATACCACCTTTTCTTTGTTCATTCATTCATTGGTGTACTTTTAGTTTGTTTCCACATTTTGGCTGCTGGGAATAGTACTGCAACAAACATGGAAGTGCTAACATCTCTTGGAGATCCTGATTTCAATACTTTTGGATAAATACCTAGTAGTGGAGTTGCTGGATAGTGTGGTAGTTTTAATTTCTGGCTTTAAGTTTTTCTTATTTTGCAAGATTGGAGTTGTTTTATAATCATATTTTCCCTCTTTAATATATTTCTTCCCCATATAGATCTTCTATGGTATATTTCTTAATGACTATACATTATCATCACTCATTGAACCATTCTTCACCTCCTGATAAACATTTAGATTATGCCTAACTCAAATATATTTTAAGAAAACTTCCTAGATACAGAATTGTGGGCTCAGTGGGCAGGAACATTTCTTTAGGAGAATGGGTTCATACTGTCAAATTAGGGCTTCATATCATAATTCATTTTTGAATATCCAGTGTCTTGCATGTAGTAATTGCCAAGTTGTTGAATGAATGAGTGAATGAATAAAGTGAGTCATTGCATCTCCAGCATTTAACCTGGCCCATAGGAGTCATTCAACAGGTATTTCTAGAGTGAATGAATGAGTAAACTCCGAACAAAACATTAAAAGCATTAAAAGATAAATATTCATGGCTTGGACATGTCAAGAAACTGACTCTAGAATATAATTTATTTTTCCCCCTCAAAAGCAGCCAAGCTCAATTACCTACAAATACTTTCCAATGTGAAGTCTAACATCATACTTTGCTCTTGGTGAGGTTTTAGGAAATTAATTGTTCCATTTCTCAAAAACCTTCACTATGCAATAATTTTTTAAAAAAACCTCCACTATGCAATTATGTACAATTACTAATGAAAACAGGTGTCTTAAATGTTCAAATTGAGACACAAATGATTCATTATCATGGCAGGTGATCACTAATACCCAATTTTCAATGGGGCATTGAGAACAAACATAATATGAATGATCATGGGGGCCATGCAAAGAGAATAGGTATTTCCTGGGTGCTGCTCATTAGAAAAAATCCAATGGAAGGGCAGAGGTTGACAAGCATTAAAGTAAGAAGCAGAATTTCTTAGGGATGTGGAGCACTGCATGGCTGAGAGAAGTATAAAGTAATAACAGTGTGTGTGTGGGGGGGGATAAAAACCTTTCCATGGAGTGAAATTATTTCAATTAAGCTACTGTCCCTGAGCTCAATTTCTGCATCTGTTGAGTGGCCATGAGAAAACCTAAACTTATTTGGCCACAAAACTCCTCTTATACATAAGATAAAGGGTTTTGTGGGGAAGCAACTGGAGAATGAATGACAATAGAAGACTGTGGTGACTGGCTTCTGCCTGAAGGTCAAGATGTGATTCATTCTATTTCTCCTTTTAAGTTTTCTTTAACTTTAAGTCCCGGTTTCTGAGAACTTGTGATTATAAAGGTGGACCAGGTATAACAGGGTATCTAAGCATTGCAGGAATCAGAATTCTGCACTCCTGCCGTACACTTGCTGCTGCATTATACACTGGAAGTTATAACTTCGAGAAAATGCTGTAAGGCGAGGAGTTGACAGTAGAGAAGCTGAGAGGTGTTAGAACTTCGCCTGGCTGGCTCAGGGCACAATCTCCATGCATTGGAGGGATGAGCACAGTTACCTTGGGGCATTTGCAGCTCTTGAATGCTAGTTTATATTAGAAATAGTTAAGTAGGGCCAATATTCCCTCTAATTTTGTTCAGTGGGGTGTACCCAGAGGTTGAAGCTTTTGGTAACCATTCCATTGACAAGCAGAAAGCTACCACAACTTTGTGATTTCCACAAAATGCAAGCCCCAGGAGCTGTACTGCTCCAAAAGGTTTCTGTGGCCCACTGTATTTGAAGAAAACCACATCCTCCAGGGAAATTCACAATGGAAATTGACATATTACTGCAACTAGAGTCCTGCAGCAGAGGAACCCTGATTAACTGGGTTTACCTAGTTTTTCCTAAAGCTATTTAGCCACAGATATGTAGGAACTGTTAACATTCACTGAACTAGCATTCTGTGAAAAATGTTTTAAGAAACATTGGTTTATAGTGTTTTCTTTTTGGTTTTTCTATCAAGTTTTGAATTCTCGTGTATCTCTGTGATTATGTTAATGAGAAACTGAGCTTCAGAGGCAATTCTGTTTTTGTCCATCTAACCGTTTGTGGATTTATCTTTCCTCCTCTCTAGCAGGTGGCTCTGGGGAGTTTCAATTCACAGAATTCTCATCCTGCCTCTATTGTAGGATTGCCAGATAAAAATATCCCACCTGTTGAATTTAAATTTCAGATAAACAGAATGATTCTGTACTCTATGCTTACACATTCATTTTTATTTGCTAAATCAAGTAATGCTAGCATTAGATATAGACACCCCAAGGCTGCAGTCTTGGAGAATGCCTTCTCTCCAGTTCATAATGCCTGTTCAGGAGCAGGGTGTGATATTCCTACCCAATCCTGGTTAGTCACAGAACTTCTCTTGCCATTCCTGATTTCGTGCTGGAGGAAAAGGATGTTACCTTTCATCTCACAAAGATGAAAGAATTATAATCAGTGACTGGGGACAATTGTGTTCCCCTCCATATAGAGAAAGGCTATCTGCAGCAGGTGAGGATGAGGCTACTGCCTACTGGGAAGCAAACCAGGAGATGGAGAGAGACAGAGCTCTTATAGCCTCAGTGGTGTCCCTTGAACTGCTCCTGTCTGAAACTAGTTCCACCTTAAATTTGGCAGGTATACAAGCCAATACAGCTGGTCTTCTGATGTCCTTTCTTTTCATTCAGTGTCATTTTATTATAATATTGATGAGATGCTGTAGGAACTTCACTCTTGCTTATATCAATTAACCTATGGTAAAATTGGTTTCATTATGTGTCATTTTGCTTAAAGTTGCAGAACCTATGGATGCCATTAAGTGAAGATTTATTGTACATCTATCTTTTGCTTTTTTGTTTTCTTAAGCTAAAAAGTTGAATTGCAACCAATACAGAAGCATATGTGTACTTCTTTACTGCCTTACAGTCCTGCTATTATTTAACATTTATTTAGCATCTACTATATTCCAGAGCTTATACTAGCTGATTCCCTGAGCCCATGACTGACATTTAGAGCTACACAGGTCACTGCCTTGACCTTTGCAGTACAATCAGACTCATGGAGTCAGCACCTCCTCTAGAGACCTCCTCCTAACCCCAGCTTCCCACATCTGACCACTGCTACATAGCTAGAGGCTGGATTTGAACAGAGTCCTCAAGTATCAGCATACTTTGGTGCAAAGTCTTAGCAGAAGTATCCGATGCACTTTGCTGCAAACCTTCTCCCTTCTGATAGCTGTCAATGGAAAAAGGAGAGGTTCCTGCCCACAGTTTGCTTTCTTGCTTAGCATGAATAACAGTGGAGCAGCTGATTGACAGCAGTGTGAGAGTGAAGTCAGGAATCTCTCTGATATATTGTAAAGGGATGTGAGGCCAAATCCTCCTGTTCAATCTCCTGTGAGTTATGTAAGTAGTGCAGTGACGGTGGGAGGAGGCTGCTGCTGATTCTCTCAAAGACTTTCATTTGGATGAGCCAAGCTTTTCTAATATTCTGAGACTAATAGCTGCCAAAGAGAGTTCATTTGACATTGCAAATTTCTGTCCCTAGTGTATGTATGCTATTCAAAAAGATGTTAAAAGGAATAAATAACATGGAAACGATGTTTTGTTCAGGGATTGAGATGGCCCTGTCATTTCTCCAGCTTCCTCCCCTCTCTGTGTATAGCTCATGACCTAGCTGTTGTGAATTATCAGTAATTCTTTTTGCAGTCCCTGTTCTCTCAACCCTGGGTCTTTGCACACACCATTTCCTTTGATTGGAATAGTTTTTCCATCCTGATTCTTACTGTGAAATTCACGTGGGTAACTCCTCACCCTCTCCAGACATCTGGCTCATTATCTTCTCCTTTGGTCTCACTAAGCTTGCATGGGATGCTTTGCTTTCTTGATTCTACAGTATCCTGAATTTACTTCTATCGTTGAACTTATCACACTGTATTGTGATTATTGATATATTTCTTAGTTTCATCTCTAGACTGTAAGCTTTATTGGTGGTAGAGATTGGGTATTTTTCATCTTTGTATCCCCAGAGCCCAGCATGGGACCTGAAACAATAATATTTGTGGATCAGTAAATCGTTTAAAAAATAACAATTTCTGAAATCTCTGTTCTTAAAGTTGGGAGAGCTTTGAGGGTGTTTGGCCTCATATGTGTGTCATAGTGTAGTGGAAAACTGTTGCTTTTCCTTTACCCATTTTTTTTTTTCATTTTTTTCTACCAGCCTTGAAGTTTTGGTATATTTTTCAGGTACTGGCAAAGCTGATAACAACCTTTGGTTCTATGGTTAGAGCATGTGACCAAGCCCAGACAATCAGTGGTGTTCATGTCTGGCTGTGGTGATTGGTTCAGGGATGGCCGTGGACCAAAGATGATCCAATTACAGTGAATCTCAGGTTTTTGGTTGGAAACTCTGGACCATAGAAGCTCTTTTCTTCTGGATGTGGTGTTGGGTAGATGCTAAGTCTCAGATTTCTGTAGATACTTTGCTAGTGTGAGGGAAGCCATCCTGAGGAGACAGCTACAGGAATTACAGAGACCCCAAGCTGCAAAACTGCAAACCCAATGATATTTTCAATCCCTGGAGCAACCCACACTGGAAATCCACCCTAACTCTGGACTTTTCTGTTGCATGAGTAAATAAATCTCTATCTTGCTATTTGAAAGCCAATTTGAGTTTAGTTTTCCATTACTTGCAACACAAAGTCTTGATTGATACAGAGCCTCTCTCCCCATGAACTTTTCCTAGGGAGGGCTACTGTTCAAAATCAAGTCAGTCATTCCAGTTGGTGTGATTAACTTTAGCTGAAGGTGCAGGCTTCATTTTGATCTTCTGGGAATACCCTCCACCTTTTCTGTAATCTACCTTTTCAGTATTTTTTGAATACCTGCTCTATCCTAAGGACTGGGCCCTGTGCTCTGTGACATCCCAAGAACTGCGAACAATCTCATCTGAAAGGTGCTGGCAGTCTAGTGAAATGAAAGGAGCCCTGAACCATGGTTTAAGAAATACAGGCAAAAGTAGGTTAATAATAAATAAATAATAATACAAGGATAAACTTTCTGTTTCACATACTCACGACTGTAAGCCTCATTTTGCCCATCACTGTACATGCTTGCTTTTCATCCAATTTACTTTGTGACCTTGAGCTGATCACCAACCCTCCCTGGGCTTTTGTTTCTCATTTATGGTGTGAGGGCATTGGCTGACAATTCTCTAAAACCCTTTCCAATATTAACATGCCACTGTCTGTGTAAAAATAATGTAAATATACTTGATGTTGTGTCTGGTCAAAATAAATAGAGCTTCAGGATTATTTACCCAACCAATATTTGTTATGAGTCTAGTATGTTCTAGGTGCTAGAGACACAGCTGTGAACAAAACAGACAAAAGCGCCCTGGCTAGTATAGCTCAGTGGATTGAGCATGGCCTGCAAACCAAAGGGTTGCTGGTTCGATTCCCAGTCAGGGCACATGCCTGGGTTGCAGGCCAGGTCCCCAGTAGGGGGCACACGAGAGGCAACCACACATTGATGTTTCTCTCCCTCTCTTTCTCCTTCCCTCCCCCTCTGTCTAAAAATAAATAAAAATAAAAAAATATTAAAAAAACAGACAAAAGCATCTGCTCTCTTGAAACTTACATTCTGCTAGGGGAAGCAGATAATAAATATCTAAGTAAGATATACTGTAGATCCTTAATATTCATGGATTCTGTGTTTGCAAATTTGCCTACTTAGTGAAATTTACCTGTAATTCCCAAATCAATATCTTAGTCACTTTGACAGCTGTTGGATGAATGACCAGCATAGTCATGCAGGGACTGATGAAAATTTGAGTTGCCTGATGCAAACATTCCCAGCTGAGGTCAAACAAAGCAATGCTTTCAATCTGTAAACAATATTTTAGCAGTCTATTCAGAGCCAAATTATTCATATTTATGTGCTTTTTGTTAGTGATTTCATTGTTTAAAATGTCCCCAAGTGTAGTACAGAAGTGCTGCCTCGTGTTCCAAAGTGCAAGATGGCTGTGATATACCTGGCAGAGAAAATACAAAGTCTGTCCAGAAGGTATCCAGCCATGTAATATGAAAAATAGAGACATTTACTGAAGAAGATACAAGATACAAGAAACATTACATAAAGGGCAATGATGCCTCAGTCCCCTTCAAAGTAGGCACCTTGGAACTTCGCACAGTTCCCCCAGTCTCCATCAGCTGCCCTGTTGTTGTTTTTTTTTTTTTCCTGAACCTCACTGATGGTCCAAAATCTCTTCCCTTCTAATGGTGATTTTAGTTTTGGGAAAAGCCAGAAGTTGCAGGGCACCAAATTTTGGCTATAGGGGGACTGAGTCACCTAAGTGATTTGATGTTTCACCAAAATCTCTGCACGAGACATGATGCATAGGCAGGTACATTGTCGTGACGAAGCTGCCAATGAGCAGTTGCTCATAGCTGCAGCCTTCTAAATCATCCAAATAGTTTCCACAGAGAAATGTTCAAGCTTAGATTTGTTGCTGTACTCACTCAGTCGTTTTGAATGCAATGGCCACATAGTACACATACTCACTCAATGGTGTCTACTGCCCCCACTGACTAGTACAGAGAAGTCATCATTGTTCACTCATGCACATTCTAGTCCACTCTCCTTGGCTGCCAGGTTACATCAATGTCATACAAACTGTTCTCATTATATTAACAATGGCTGGAATTTTTCTGGACAGGCCTCATTGTATGTTTTAGATAAACTTTGTTCAGGCATGAGTTATAGTGCTGTTGGTTAGGCATGCACTATTAATGAATCAATGTATATTTAAAAAGGTACCTTCAAAGTAAAATACAAAAAACAAGGTGATATATTCATTGGTTGTCAAAACTGTGTGACCAGAATCCTATATCCCCTAACAGCAAAGTGTTTGGTAATTGCTAATTCAGAGTTTGTCACAACTTAATAAAACATAACTACCATAAACAGCAAGGAGGAACTGGGTACTATGTTAGATTGTGGTAAGAGCTATGGAGAAAAGCAAAGTGAGGAAGCAAGAAAGGGTGTCAGAAAAGTGTGTTTTGGGAAGAAGAAGTAGCTTTTCATGTTGGAGTTGCAGCCTGCAGGCTGATGTGGTAGGACAGCATTGAGCCAGAGGGACAGTAGAAAGGGATGAGGCTGAGAAATAGCAGAGGCGATGTCATGGAGGGCTTTGTGAGCTACTGCAAAACGATGTCTTCATTTTGAGCCAAGTAGAAAACCATTGGAAGTTTTTGACAAAGAAGGGATATAATCTGAGTTAGTTTGAAGGGGGTCCTTTGGCTGTATTTTTGAGAAGAGACTGAAGCAGGACAAGGAAGAGAGGAGGAGACTGATGAGGAGGCTGTTGCACTAACTTGGATGAGAACTGAAGGTGAATTTTGAATGACAGACCTGTGCTGTCACCATTAGCCTCCTAACTGAGCAGAGGTTGCTGAGAGTTTGCAAGGCTCTCTTGTTGTAAAAGCCCTTGAACTTGAGCAGTAAATTATCCTCAAGTCTCCATTAGCACACCTTGGTATGGTTCTCTCCTCAGATACCCTATGCCTTGCTTCTCTAGAGAAGAGGCTATAAATAACCTGCGATTCTACTCTCATCAGGGAAACAGGGTCTGGACTTATCTTCCGGACACATTAATAACCACCCTCTCCTTGCCTCCAAATTAATCTTGTTATGAGGCAGCTTTGTCATGGGTATCTCCTAAGCATCATTTAATTCCAGCCTAGCACTCAACAGCCCTGTTATTCACCAGGCTGTGCTTCTTTTTAGTGACCTCCAGGGAGCATTGGATTTGGTTGAATTTCCAGCCAAATATCTTTTCTAGACAAATCCCCTGCCTTGCAATATGGATATTTTATTTTTTATCTAATTTAACTGAATTCATCTTTATGAGTGATCTATGATTACATGTAATTTTGCATTAATTTTATGCAAATCCAGGATTTAAGGAGAAAGCAAGAGATTTCAATTTGATTTTCACTAACTCTTTAGGGATAGCAGGGGAATGGAAGAAAAAGGAAACTGACATTTGTTGAGCATGTATTCTATTCATTCATTCATTCATTCATTCAATATTTTTGAATACCTACTGTGTGCTAGGCATTGTTCTATGTATTGAGGCTAGGGCAGAGAGCCAAGACACATGTTAATGAAGTGAGAAGCAGAATGGTGTACTGGTCAAGAGCATGTACTCTGAAGTCAGATTGCTCAAACCCAACCCCAGTTGTGTGACTTTGGGTAAGACATGTCACTCAATCTCTCTATGCCTCAGTTTCATCATCTGTAAAGCAGGTGATAATAAAAATACCAAGGTCATGACTCATTAAATTAAATGAGTCCATGTTTAATATGCTTAGTAACAGTCTGGTTGATAATGCTTAATAAGTGAAGCAAAAACACATATCCTGAAGGAGGAATTTAGGGTAATCTGGTAGTATAAAGGAGGCATAGGGACTGTGTTCAGTGCATCTAAATCCCTGCATAATCTCAAAGAGTCAGCCATAGTTCCTCTTTTTCACAAATGAGGAATCCAAGAACCAGGACTTCAAAGTTGCTTGAAGTTGAGGGCACTAAGATTGGTGTGGCAGAATGAGAAATTGAACCTAGTTAGGTTTCATTTCAAAATCCTGCTCCCTCAGTCAGAACTTCACTATAGGGTGAAAGGTAGAAAGTCATTTTACCACAAAATACAAAATATCCTGTCCCTTCCCTCCATCTAAGTAAAACCGGGGACAAGGGTCTCCCAGAAGAGAACAATGGGATATCAGTATGGTAGGCAGACTTAAAGCTCAGTTGGGCCAACACTCCTTTTATACTACATTACAACATACTGCCACAGTGTGTTTCTTAAACTTCTCTGGTAGTGGGGAACTCACTGCCTCCCCAGGCAGTCCATCCTATTTACAGACCTCTTGGTTCAGCTGAGATGCCTGTGGTGCAAGCTAATAAATTCTCTCTCTTGCTCATTTTTAAAGCAATTCGACTTCTTGTTCATTCAAAAATAGTTTATTCTCATTCAGGCCATGTATGGCCTTTGTTTTCCCTACATTGAAAGCAGCTACCAAAACTTCTTGGATTTAGGTGAAAGAGTTTGACTGCATGTAAGGGTTCATGATACAAGTTTTGTACAGGTAGAATATTTTGGAGATAGTAATGGCTCACATTTATTAAGTGCTCATTATGTCCAAGCACTGTGCTAATACTGTATATGGATTGTTTGCTCACTTAATCCTCAAGAGCACCCTCTGACATTGTCATTAGCTCTGCTTAGTAGAAGTGGAAATTGAGACTCAGAAAACCCAGGTCATTTATCGAATAATGTGGAATAAGTGGTAGAGTCATTTTTTTAACCCATGTCATCCGATCCCAGAACCCACTTTCTTAACCACCAGGCCACAGCCTCCCCAGTTCATGGAATTTCTAATGATGTAGTATAAAATACCATGCATACTCTAAACTACTACATGGCTATAAGGCTGACAGTTTGTCTCTGTGCCTAGTGGCATACTTAGCATATAAGCACTCAGTAAACAAAGAATGAATAAATAAATAACTTCATGCATATGATTGATACAGCCTCTGAGAAAACTAAAAATGGAACTGCCTTTTGATCCAGCAATTCCACTGCTGGGAATATACCCTAAGAATCCTGGAACACCAGATTATAAGAACCTATGCACCCCAATGTTCATAGAAGCACAATTTACAATAGCCAAGTGCTGGAAATAACCTAAGTACCCATCAGTAAATTAATGGATCAAAAAACTATGGTACATTTACATGATGAAATACTATGCAGCAGAGAAAGAAGGAGCTCCTACCCTTCACGACAGCATGGATGGAACTGGAGAGCATTATGCTAAGTGAAATAAGTCAGGCAGTGAAAGACAAATGCCTTATGATCTCACCTGTAAGTGGAACCTAACCAACAAAACAAACAAGCAAGCAAAATATAACCAGGGACATTGAAATTAAGAACAAACTATCAGTAATCAGAGGGGAGGTAGGAAGGGGCAATGGGGAAAAGGGGGAAAGGGTTTTCAGGAACAACTATAAAGGACACATGGACAAAACCAAAAGTGGGCAGAATCAAGGGTGGAAAGTGGAAAGTGGGCATGGCTGGGGTGGGGGGTGTAGTGGGGGGGATGGAGACAACTGTACTTGAACAATTTTTTTAGAAAAAGGAAAAAAGAAATTAAAACTAAAAGAGCATTCAGATAGAAAAACACATTAGTACACACAACACAAAGGTTCAAATTGCTGGTTTGTACACACATTTTTGGGGCCAGAAAGATGTTTTTATTAATAAAGCTAGCCTAATTTAGAAAAAAAAAAAAGCTTGCTTAAAAAGTCAATCTTTTGGACTTCTGGCCAAGATGGAGGCATAGGCAGACACACTGTGCCTCCTCGCACAACCAAAATTGAGGACAATGAAGATTTAGAAACAAGAAAACAACCAGAACTCAGAAAATTGAACTGTTTGGAAGTCCAACAACGATTCATCCAGACCGGTAAGAGGGGTGGAGTCGTGGCAGGAAAAAGCGGAGGTGCGGACTAGGCATGCAGGCAGCAGTGGCTGGCAGCCCCCAGGTGCACAGGCGGTGACTAGCAGAACCTGGGCATGGGGTGGCAACTGTGCAGAACCAGTGACGCCACACAAGGCAGCTGGCTGACTGGGTGGTCCCACATTCACGCGCAGATAACCCAGGCAAAGGGGAAGTGGTGGAATGGACTGGAATCTGAGACTGAGCACAGCAAGTTCCATTGTCTCCTCTCAGACCCCACCCCCACATACAGCATCACTACCCAGCGACTGGGCTGTCCCGCCCTGGGGAACACCTAAGGCTCCACCCCTCACTACGTAACAGCCACGACCAGACCAAAAACAAACAAACAAACAAACAACAAAAAAAAACCCCAAAACCCAGAAATGAAAATGGCTCAAACTGGAGAACAAATCAAAGCCCCAGAGCCAATTTATCTAAGCGATGAAGAGATTGCCAACCTATCAGATGCACAATTCAAAACCCTGGTGATCAGGATGCTCACAGAATTGGTGGATTTTGCTCACAAATTAGATGAAAAAATGAAGGCTACAATAAGTGAAATGAAGAAAGA
>PVKU01008444.1:0-73632 GCA_004027475.1 Anoura caudifer
AGGGGAAGTAAAGTGTAGCATGTGGCAATGGTGAATTTTATTTCACTAGGTAGAATAAATTAAAAGGTGAAAAATAGGATTGATTGTTATCTATGTCATCAGTGAAAGGGTGGGGAGTGAGTCCTAGAAAGCAGAGTAAAAATAGGTTTGGTCTTTTTATTCTATAAATATATTATACATAAGGAAACAAGAACAATTCATTTTAATAAATTAAAATGTTTTTTTTCCAATGCAGTTAGTTCCTTTTAATCTTCATGGTACTTAATGTGTTTCTAATTTCTTGAGAAAATATGTAAAAATGTCTCCTGTATAGAGATGAATTTATTTCTTCATATTGGTGATTTCTGTTTTTTGTGAATATACTTTTTTTAACTTGTGATATGTGTTGATATTTTCTACTCTATTTTTATTTTTAAATATGTTTTATTGATTATGCTATTACAGTTGTCCCATTTCTTCCCCATCATTCCCCTCTGCCCTACACACCCCTCCCACCCACATTCCCCCCCTTTAGTTCATGTCCATGTGTCATAAGTTCTTTAGATTCTACATTTCCCACACTATTCTTGCCCTCCCCCTGTCTATTTTCTACCCACCATCTATGCTACTTATTCTCTGTACCTTTTCTCCCTCTCTCCTCCTCCCACTCCCCTGTTGCAAACCCTCCATGTGATCTCCATTTCTGTGTTTCTGCTCCTGGTCTAGATGTTTGCTTAGTTTGTTTTTGTTTTAGGTGTGGTTGTTAATATCTGTGAGTTTGCTGTCTTTTTACTGTCCTATTTTTTATCTTCTTTTTCTTAGATAGGTCCCTTTAACATTTCATATAATAATGGCTTGGTGATGATGAACTCCTTGAACTTGACGTTATCTGAGAAGCGCTTTATCTTCCCTTCCATTCTAAATGACAGCTTCGCTGGATAAAGCAATCTTGGATGTAGGTCCTTGACTTTCATGACTTGGAATACTTCTTTCCAGCCCCTTCTTGCCTGTAAGGTCTCTTTTGAGAAATCAGCTGACAGTCAGATGGGAACTCCTTTGTAGGTGACTGTGCCCTTATCCCTTGCTGCTTCTAGAATTCTCTCCATTTTAATCTTGGCTAATATAATTATGATATGCCTTGGTGTGTTTCTCCTTCGGTCTACCTTCTTTGGGACTCTCTCAACTTCCTGGATTTCCTGGAAGTCTATTTCCTTTTCCAGATTGGGGAAGTTCTCCTATATTATTTGTTCCAATAAGTTTTCCACTTGTTGATCTTCCTCTTCCTCTTCTGGTACCCCTATAATTTGGATGTCGGAATGTTTAAAGATATCCTGGAGGTTCCTAAGCCTGTTCTCATTTTTTTGAATTCTTATTTCTTCCTTCTTTTCTGTTTGCTTGTTTCTTTCTTCCTTCTGGTCCACTCCATTGATTTGAGTCCCAGTTTTCCTCCCATCGCTATTGATTCCCTTGTGTTTTTCTTCATTTCACTCATTGTCGCCTTCATTTGTTCATCTAATTTGTGAGCAAAATCAACCAATTCTGTGAACATCCTGATCACCAGTGCTTTGAATTGTGCATCTGATAGGTTGGCTCATGGTCACTTAGATGAATTGGCTGTAGGGCTTTGATCTGTTCTCCTTTTGAGCAATTTTGTTTTGTTTTTTGTTTTGATCTGGTCACGGCTGTTACATAGTAAGGGGTGGAGCCTTAGGTGTTCCCCAGGGTGGGGCAGCCCAGTTGCTGGGTTGTGACACTGTTTGTGGGGGCAGGGTCCAAGAGGGAACAGTGGCGCTTACTCCGCTCTCCTCTCTCAGATTCCAGTTCCTTCCACTGCTTTCCCCAAGCAAATTGGGCCCTTCTGGTGCTGATTTTCATGTGGGTGGGCTTGTATATGTTCTAGGATCCTGTGTGTCTCTCCAACGAACTCTCCTGTGAAGCTGGGAGTCTCTCCTGGCACTTCAACCCCCACAAGTATTTTCAGTCAGTGCTTTTAGTCTTTATTTCCCGGCATTGGGGCCCTGGGTTGCACAGTCTGTCTCACTGCCCATTTCACCTGGTTTATCTGCGTGTGAATGTGTGACCGAGGTCAGCCGCCTTGTGTGCCTCACTTGGTCTGCTCGTTGTCCCCCTGCACTCAGTAACCACTGCCTGTGTGCCCAGTAGTCCTTCCCGCCAGGACCCCTCTGCGGCTGCTGACTCCACCCCTCTTACTGGTCTGGGTGAATTGTTGTTGGGCTTCTGTACAATTCAGCTGTTCCAGGTGGTTTTTTTTTTGGTTTGTTTGCTTTTTTTTTGTTTCTAAATGTTTGTTGTCCTTAATTTTGGTTGTGAGAGGAGACACAGTGTGTCTACCTATACCTCCATCTTGGCCGGAAGTCCCTGTTGGTGAATATACTTTACAGTAGCCAGTAGTTGAAACTCAGTTTAGAAATTATCTCATATGTACCTACTAATGTACTCACACTAAACTATGAAACAACTTCTAAAATCAGCTTTGTAAAAACTCATTGATTTTCATCCACATGATTTGGTTCCATATAGTTAAAAACTTATACTAGAATTTTTAATATTCTTCATGGTGCTAATTTGTATTAATGGTGATTTGGAAGTTGTATTGAGCATGTATCTTGCTAGTGTATAGAAGACAGACATTTTCTTCAAGGATTTTATATTCTAGATTAAAAAGTTAAAACATTCATGAAAATGCACATAAGCAATTTAGTTGGGAAATGTAACATGATGTTGTTGAACATCTGCTTGACTCCTGTCTTATTATCTCTGTTGAGAGGGAAATTTATTAAAGAATAGGCTGACAAAGTAGAAATATCTATAAACTTGAATTTTACAGAATGGAAGAATATAAACTCAGAATCAAACTCAATCTTAACTGTCTTGATGTTGGCGAAATTTCTATGAATGGAACAGTTACTGTAGTTAAGTAGTAGATCACACATCTTTTTTATTTTTTAAAACTTTTAAATTACAGTTTACATTCAATATTATTTTGTATTCATTTCAGGTGTACAGCATAGCGGTTAGATAATCATATACTTTAGAAAGTGGTCCCCTCAGTAAATTTAGTACCCAGTTGGCACCATACGTAGCTATTACAATATTATTGACTATGTTCCCTATGCTGTACCTTACATCCCATGACTGTTTTGTAACTGCCAATCTGTTCTCCTCAATCCCTTCACCTTTCTCATTCACTTCCCCAACCCGCCTCCCCTCTGGCAGCCATCATTCTATTCTTCATATCTGTAAGTCTGTTCCTATTTTGTTTATTTGTGTTTGTCTTTCCCTGACTGACTTATGTCTCTTAGCGTAGTACCCTCCAGGTCCATCCATGCTGTTGCAAAGGGTAAGATTTAATTATTTTTTTATGCCTGGGTAATATTCATTATATAATCTCCACTTTTTTATCCACTCGCCTGTTGATGGGCACTTGGCTTGCTTCCATAGCTTGGCTATTGTAAATGATGCTGCAATGAACACAGGGCTGCATATAGGCTTTTGAATTAGTAATGAAACTGCCTTATGACCCAGCAATTCCACTTCTGGGTATCTCTCTGAAGAAACTGAAACACTAATTTGAAAGTAGTTCACGTATCTTTTAACAGGAGTTAAGTCTTGGTCACACTGGACCTGACCTGGGAAGTGTCAGATGGCTCAGTATGGGATGGTATGGGAGCTTTCTCAAGAGAGAAGGGAGCCCTCGATGACCGAAGCAAGTAGTGAAATCTGTGTCAAGGGCTGAAACACAGGTAGGAAAGAGCCAGTGATTTAACAGTGCTCCTCTGTAACTTTAAGCCTTTTTAAACCAGAAACCTCAGTGTTTTATGAGAATTTTAGATTCTCTGAAGATATTACCTGGTTTTGACCATTGTCCAAGATCTACCATATATTTTACCTCAGGGAAGTTATGTGAACTGTGTTAACGCTTCTTGCTTTTTATTTTTGGTACCGGCTTTCAGAGAGGCCTCAGCTGAACCTGAGGACAAGCTTCTCATGACTGTCAGTGCTGGTCCTTGCCACAGTCCCTTCTCTGTGGTTCTTTGCTCTGATATTCAGGGACTCTGTGTCAGACCTCCTCTCCTACTGGGTTGTGTGATGTGTATGAGGGTGTCCTTGCTTCATGATATGTAAATTGGGTCACCTTTGGGCCTTGGGTGGAGATGGTAAATATGGAAATCTTCCTGAAAGTAGAATGTGTCCCAAGCTATTTTGAGAAAACACACAAGACATTAAAATTTACATTTTCAATCAAAGCATAGGGAAACCATTCACAACAAGAGTACAGAAGTCGATGCTGTTGTTTATTGTGTTATATCTGGTTATAGACCCTCATTTTACTGTGAAATGCAGTGAAAAAAGAAAGCCTAGCACCATAGCAACCCCCATGAAAGGAGGCATATGCTGTTTCTAAGACTCACAATATGTTTTTCTGATGCTGCGATTGCTCATAAACATGTTTATTGTAGGTGCTGTCTGAGGCAGGGGCTGCTTTCCTGTGGAAATTCTCTCCTGAACATAGTAGTTTTTGGTTCCCCTTGAGGAAAAATGAAGCTTTTTGGGGCTACCTTAAAGGATTTGATACTTTAAGTTTTGAGAGCATAGGCAATGGCTGATACATGTCTTTATGAGTTCTGACTGTCTTACCATCTTAGCTTCAGAGTACACTGGACATCACTCTCTCTATTTTGAGGTGGGAAGACTGTGAGGTATAGTGAAATAGATACCCTGTGTACCATACTGGTGCCTTAATTATAAATCATTTTGCTGTCTCTCTTAAACAGCATCAGATGTGAAGTCTGACCTGGGGTCACGTTCTGGGTTTGTCATTATAAGCTTTGTGACTTTGGTCTTAACACTTCTCTGAATCTAGAGGATTGTTAAATTACTAACTTAAAACAAATTTCTGGGGTCCTTTTGATGTAGCAGAATGCAATATCTGCTGAGTGCCCAGACTCATTCCTTTAGTGGAGAAGGCATGCGATAGGTGGTAAGGGAGAGGCTGCCTTTGAAGAAGAGTGTGATTAGCTGGTAAGTTTGGGAATCTGGTTTCTAAGGCAGGCCTCCGAGGAGCTGAGCATTCTATAAACCTGAACTTGTGATCTAGCAAAGCTAGTTTGTTTATACAGTGGTCTGTGTGGGGCATTCCTGATTGGGAGTGTGTGAAAATAGTCACTGGAGCCTAGTGCCGTTTGCTGTGTCCAACCAAGTAGTGTTTTTTCAGGGTCCCAGATAAGGGGGCCACAGTTATCTTGTGAAAGATGCTAGGTATGATTATCTTGCTGCCCGAAAAACAAAATAGTCCAAATTTTGTCAGAGGAATGGTTTAGGGAAATAATTGCCTCCATGTTTTAAACATCACTCTTGATTTCTAGCTTCTTATTTGGGGGAAAGTGTATGGAAATTTAGGTTGGGGAAATGGCAAGACTTTCTTAGGAATGACCTAATTTAGATAGTTTGTGAGTGCATGTGAGAATAAAGTTTTCCTATAAACAAGCCATTCTATTTTTTTAAATTCAAATATTTTATTTTCCTTAAAGGCAGAGGAATAGAAAGTAGATTTTATAGTTTGAGAAGCTTGTTACTATGTAACCAATAATCAATAAATATGAGTAAGTAGCAATTATTTAGGAAGAATGATATAATGATTATCAGAAAATATAAGAATCTTAATTGTATGGAGTTAGAAGTGACTGATCACCTAACTTTATAGATAGAATGTATCTCATTATTCAGTCCCCTAGCTATAAAAGGGCAAAAAATATTAGGGTTATTTTAAGGATTAAGAGATAATTTATTTATTCAGTGAATAAATTTATTAGGTGCTGAGGCATCTGCAGGTTCACAGGATGAATCCTTTATACTAGAAAGAAGAAACTGCCGACCTTAATGGATTTCGTAGACTAGGAGGGAAGAGGCTTTACCCAGGGATGACAAAGGTGATGAGAAATTCTGAAGCACTCACCGTAGTGGGCATCAGGCCTAACACAGGCCTGGTGGGAGAGGACTGGAACCGATGTGTCCTGGAGGCAGAAACACCCATTATCTCACTGACTTCTAACACCCATTAAATAAGCTAGGCCTAACTCCCCTTCTTTTGCAGCTGAGAAATGTGTTCTTGTAGGCCTGTATTCAACTGATGTATGTTATATAATTTAATGCCTAAACTTAAACCTGGAGCGGTCACATAGTTTGCCCAAGGTCTTCCTCAAGGCAGTGACAGAGCTGGGACTAACCCACTCCTGACTCCAGCCAGGGCTCCTTCCATTAGACATACTGCCCCTCAGAGCGTGCTGGGCACGTGCAGCCATCCCTCCATTTATACAGGGCATTTGTTCCAGGACCACCACAGATACCAGAATCGGAGTATGCTCAAGTGTCTTACATAGGATGGTGTAGTGTTTGCGTGTAACCTATGCACGTGCCCCCATATACTTTGAATTATCTCTAGATTTCTCATAATATCTAATACAATGTCAAAGTTGTGACATGATATTGCTTAGGGAATAATACCAAGAAAAAATAAGTCTGTACGTGTTCAGTACAGACGTGACCATCATAGGCCTAACTATGCCAGCCACAGCATCACATTTTTTTCTGAATATTTTCTATCTGTGGTTGATTGAACCTGTGCATGTGGAACAGCAGATGCAGAGGGCTGACTGCATGTGTGTGTGTAGTAGATAGGAAAGGTATATAGTTTTATATATTGCACATTTTCCTCTATGAAATCATTTCACCCACTCCAAACATTTTAATAATTTTGAAGTCAGGGCTCACAGCATAGTCAGTTTTAATTCCCATCGCTAGCTATAGATATATTCAATTACCCAGATAGATTGACTTCGAACTGTGGATTTAGTGTATTAAATAATAGGATCCAATTCCGGAATGCTTTATCTGGCAAGCTATTGGCTGTAAAGTAAATTCAAGCCAAAATTCAAGGCCATTCACCCAAAATTTAAGGTGTCCTGAGATAGAAGGTGTATATGTCATTTTGTCACGTGTGGGTTGTATGGGAGATTTTTCTTTGCAAATTGAGTTGTTGGAAACCAGTGTTTGCACAACTGCATTTGAAATCCTACAGCTGGTAAAGCTCCAGCAGTTTCAATTTCTGTCTCATGGAAAACATCTGTTATGGGTATTTGTAGTCTAGTTGTGTATGGGTTACGCATCTTAATTAGGAAAGCTATAATGATTTTCTTGGGATTTTATAGGAACTCCAGGAATTAAAAACGAGCACTTCTGATCCTTTTTAGTGATTCCCATGATCAATTCCAAGTGAGTTTCTACCATATGCCATGTACCCACCAACTCCCAATTGTCTTGAAATATTTTTTTTCTGAACACTGTTGATAGGAAGTTACTTGGAGTAAGTGGTCTCTTTCTTTCAGGTCAGGAAAGTGGAGGAGATAATGTTGGAGGGCTCTCCTTCTGTGCATCATCTGTCGGATACTTGCAGTGTTTGGTGATGTCTTTAGTCCCAAAAAAAGGATATGGGGCTCCCCAAGTCTTCTACGATTTTTAGAAGACAAGTGAGGTATTAACAGTATCTGTGTCCCTCTTATAATTTATTTGTACTCTGCAAATGGCTGTGGTGTATCTAATAGGGAAATATAAGACATATGCCTATTTTCTTAAAAGCAGCCTTAATTTCATGCCTCTCCAATCTGCCAATGCTTTACCCAATAATGAGGATTTTAAGACTGTTAAATGGTCAGCAGTCCTGCTGCAAAAAGGAGATGCCCCCCGAGGTAACACATGTGTTGGCACTGCCTCTACATTGCTTCGGGCTCCCGACTGGCTGCTAGAGTCCGGCAAGTTCATGTGTCTTCACCACTATCTACTGCAACCTTTCTAAAGCAAATATACCATTTTGGGGAGTAATTAGCATCACTAGGATGCAGATTTTAGGGGGTATCAATATTATATGGGTTTTACATCCTTATATTAGCTTTGCCCCAATTCATAGATACTTCCAGTCTTAGTGATAATGGTCAGTGGCCAGCCACTGTTACCCAGATCGTTTGACAGCACAGTCCTCAGGGCTGCAGAGGTGCTTAGCAATGCCTTCGTGAACATTGCCATCACTGCTGAAGAAAAGAAATGTTACGGCAGGGATCTGATTCTCTGTCTAGATTCATAGAATGTTGCTGTACTCCATAAAGAATTACATTCTCATTAAACAAAGAATTAAGTTTGGATGTTTACAAAACTTCATGTAAATAAATTCACAGAGAAACAGTCCTTTATCAGATTGATCTAGGATTTAGAAACATGCAAGAGATAAATGCTCCCCCTTATATGCCTCAACAGCTATAACTTTCAATATCTGAATATTGTGTTAATTTTTGCCAAAGTATATTGGTGAAGAAATGCACATTAGATCTTGTTATTATTTTTCAACTTGTTTACCAGGTCTCTACTACAGATCTGCTGACTCTGTGTTTGCATTTTTCTCCTGGGAAATTTTCTTCCTGTAGAATGATCCATCTGTTTTGTGACTCCCTATAAAATGATGAGAAGTTTTATTTAACAAATAAATTTATTTACTTGTCAAATAAATTTAATTTGAAATTGATTTATCAAAATTTATTAGAGTATTCAACAGGTATTCCAATGACAGATATTTTGGCACACCATTTAGATGATAATGTATGATGTTCTTTCCATCAAAATGTAGCTTAAATATAAATATATATATATATATATAAGAACCCTCGTGAAGATTTCGGGGTGATACATATCACGTTGTAAGATCTCTGATAAAGAATTCACCTAACGTGTCTGCTGCAATTTGCAACCTTTCCGGAAACAATACGGTGAGTCTCTTCATTTATAACATAAAAAATTTCCCCGTTTTATGCAGAAAATTGGAAAGAGGCAGATGTTTTTACCTAAGCTAGAATTTTGAAGGCCAACAATGAAAATAAACATGTCTCTGCCAAAACTTGAACTAAATTAAAAATTTAGCATATAAATTAAAGCTTACTTAAAACTAAATTTATCAAGGAACTACATTTGTTTTACATTACTAGTTTCAATTATTCTGGAAAGGCTTTCATTTTTATAGAACACTGAAGATTTAAAAAAGTTCCAAACAATTTATTGGACAGTTGCACCATTTAAAATGAGTTATGACTGTCTTGCTTAAATATGTGAACTATTAGCACACCGTTGATGAGCTTGTAGAGAGATGTTAAAGCAACCGTTACCCTCCAGTCTGATATCCATATTCCCTGGGGCCTACCAGGACCTGGTCTGTGGACATAAATAAAGCTGTGGACTGAGGATATATATAGCCTTCTCTTCTCTCCTAATCATTTGTTCTTTTTGTTGGGAATCTGAATTTTGACACATCTTCTATTCCAAGACAAATGTTTGCACGCCTAGGTTGTTGCCGTGGAAGAAAGAGAGACTATCTGCTCTCATCCTGATTGTACAATGTTGCCTAATTAATATTTCTTAAATAGCTCCCTCCATAATTCTTTTTTTACATTTAATAAACACTTTAGTTCTTTCCCCCAGCTTTATTGAAGTATAATTGACAAATAAAATTGTGTATATTGATAAAGTATAGAATGTGATGATTTATTTGATAAACATATATGTCATAAAATATTTACTGCAGTCAAGTTAATTAACAAATCCATCACCTTTTTTATTTTTAGGGGTGGGAACACAAGATCTCTCAGCAAATTTCAAGTATAAGATACAGTATTATTAACTATAGTCACCATGCCGTACATTAGATCCTCAAAACTCATCTATATTCATCTAATAACTGAAAGTCTGTACCTTTGACCACTATTTCTCCACTTTCTCTGTACCTCAGATCCTGATAACTATGCTGCTGTTACTATGAGTTTGACATTTTTTAAAGATTCCACGTAAAAGCAGTATCATAATGGTATTTGTCTTTCTCTGTCTTGCTTATTTTATTTAGCATAATGCCCTTCAGTTTTATCCACATTGTTGCAAATGGCAGGAGTTCCTTTCTTATGGATGAATAATATCCCATTGTATGCATATCTGTATGTATATCTGTGTCTAGCTGTGTTCTCTACCCATTCGTTCATGGGTGGACACTCAGGCTGTGTTCACATTTGGGATGTTGTGAATAATGCTGCAATGGACATGGGGATGCAGATAGCTCTTTAAGGTATGGATTTCTTTTCCTTTGGATATACACCCAGAAGTAGAATATCCTGCTGGATCTTATGGTAGTTCTGTTTTTAATTTTTTGTGGGAAACTTCATGCTGTTTCCATGGTGGCTGCACCAGTTTACATGCCCACCAATGGTGAACAGTAATTCCCTTTTCTCCACATCTTTACCAACATTTGTTGTCTCTCTCTCTCTTTTTTTTAATAATAAATGTCCTTTCAAGTGCAAGGGGGTATTTCTTTCATTGTGGTTTTGATTTGCATTTCCCTGGTGAGTAGGGACACTGAGCACCTTTCCATGTCCCTGTTGGCCACCTTGTAGGTCTTCTTTGGAGCAGTGTCTGTTCAGGTCCTCAGCCCATTTTTTAACTGGCTTTTTTTTTTTTTTTTGCTATTGAGTTGTATGAATTCTTTATATATTTTGGGAATTGAACCACGATCCCTTGGCTCACAGGCCCACGCTCAATCCACTGAGCTACACTAGCCAGAGCTATATATTTTGGATATTACCCTTTATCAGCTATATGGTTTGCAAATATATTCTCCCATTTTGTTAGTTGATTTTTCATTTTTTGATCATTTGCTTTGGTCTGCTAAAGTTTTTTAGTCGATGTAGCCTTACTTGTTTATTTTTGCTTCTGTTGTCTGTGCTTTAGTGTCATATCAAAAAAAAAATCAGTGCCAGGACTAATGTCAAGGAGATTTTCCCTTAAGTTTTCTTTAAGTCCTTAATCCACTTCAAGTTATTTTTTTGTATATGGTATAGGATATGGGCCCAATTTCACTGTTTTTGCATGTGCATATTGGTTTCCCAACACATTATTGAATCGACTATTTTTCTCCTATTGTATGTTCTTGGCACCCTTGTCAAAGATTAGTTGGCTATGTGTGTGCATGTTCCACATAATTCTTTACCTAAAACTTTCACTGGCTCCTGCTTGCGTGCTAGGATTCAGTGGTCTCGGTTTATGGGTTTTTCTTAATCCTCACCAGGGACATTTTTTCATTGCTATTAGCGATGGAGGAAGAAAGGGAGGGAGGGTGGGAGGAGAAGGGAGGGAGGGAGAGAGAGAGAGGAACATCGATGTGAGAGAGAGACATTGATTTGTTGCCTCCCGTATGTGCTCCTACCATGGATTGAACCCACAATCTACGTAACCTAGGTCTGTGCCCAGAGCAGAGATCGAACCCACAACATTTGGTTTACGGCACAGGTGGCAAACACAAGGCCCGCAGGTTGAATTCAGCCCTCTACCTTGTTTCTACCCGGTGGCGGTGCCCAGCTCCTTGCCCCTAGTTAAAGAGTAGTTACATTTACACAGCCCTAAAATTACATTCGGCCCTTGAAGGCAGCCGCGAGGCTGATGTGGCCCCCGCTGACAATGGATCTGACACTGGCTATGGTATTACGCTCCAACCGACTGAGCCCCAATGGCCAGGACTCACTTTAATGTTTTTACCTGACTTTAATTAACCTGAACCTCTTCCTAATTATCACTCCCCTGCTTCAACCAGTCTAAGGACTTTTCTTTTTTCCAACACATATTAGGTTCATGCAGAGTAGCTTCTTGGGTTAAGTTGCTCTTTCTTCCTAAACAGGTCCAGTCAGATTGTCAAATGTAACTTTCTGAACACATACAGGAAGGCGGACACATCTGAAAACTATCGTAGGAGTTCTATGTTGTATACATTTTAACTAGCAAAACTTTCAAATTTAACCAGTTTGTTAATTTTTTCCTCAACTATACTACATGCTTCTTAAAGAGAAAGTGCTAAACACAATTTATGTCCAGATAGTTTAGGGTGACATCATACACATTACAAATAAGTTGTGACAGTGGTTTCTATCAGGTGGGTGAGGTGTTAAGGACGATTTGTCCATGTAAGTGGATTTGCACTGTGTTTCCTTGTTTTGTATTTTTTGCACATTCTTATTTTATTGTTTTTTAAAAATACTTTCTCTAGTGTTGTATCTATCCTTACCGCTGAATCTGTCTCCAAATAGATGCACTTTCCTTTCTAATATAATTTTTCAGTTTGTTTTTGGTAAAACTTCAAAAAACTTTTAACTTAAGATAAAACAAACAGACTTTGAATAAGGTGTAAGGAACTAGCTTATGAATAAAGTGCATGAGTTGGTAGTGCTATTTTATTTGTCTGCCTGGATAAGTTTACTATTTGCTTACTTCTGAATTCATATTTATTATCTGAAGAGTACAGAATATTATTAAGTAACTTCCAAATGAGTGGAACATTTCCGTTTTGGATGGTCAGGGTGTGGTAAGCTGTGTGATAAATTGATATTTTCAAGTGAAGCCTAGTCAAATGTCATTTATTAGACTTGTAACCAAAGTTCCCATCCAACTAGAAAGCTCATTAATATTTATGACTCTTTTTGAATGGTTAGAAAAATTAATATGATTCCATCTGTTAAATAAGATTTTGGTTACTTTTCCCTGATCAACTATTAAGTAGACACACATTTCTGATTTATTGTTTTAAGATAACACATTAGATTTTTAAATTTTTTTATATTTTTAAAAATTACTTTATTGTTCAGTTACAGTTGTCTGCATTTTCTCTCCACTACCCCCCACCCCAGCTAAACCTGCCTCCCTCCCTTTCTTCCTCCTTCCCCCTTGGTTTTATCCATGTGTCCTTTATAGTAGTTCCTGAAAACCCTTCTCCCCACTGTCCCCTCCCTGCTCTCCTCTGGCTATTATTAGATTGTTCTTAATTTCAATGACTGTGGTTATATTTTGCTTGCTTTTTTCTTTTGTTGGTTATGATTCAGTTAAAGGTGTGATCATATGGTATTTGTCCTTCACTGCATGGCTCATTTCACTTAGCATAATGCTCTCCAGTTCCATCCATGCTGTTGAAAAGAGTAGGAGCTCCTTGTTTCTCTCTATTGTATATTAGGTATTTTAAAATAAAAAAAAATCCATGCATATTTCACAGAACACACAGCTACACGAAGGGAGTAGTTTTCTTTCTTTTTAACTTAATTTTTTTATTCATTGATTTTAGAGAGAGAGAAGGTGGAGAGAGGGGGAGAGAGACACAGAGAGAGAGAGAGAGAGATTGATATGTTGTTTGTTGTTCACTTATTTATGCATTCATTGGTTGCTTCTTGTATGTGCTCTGATGGGGGATCGAACCTACAACCTTGGTGTATCCAGATGATACTCTTAACCAACTGAGCTACCTGGCCAGGGTGAGGAGAGCAGTTTTCAAAAGAATATCTCAATTCTGAAAATGTCTCTTTTGCTTTTCCATCCTCCATTTTCTCCCCCTACCCTCAACCACCCCTACACTTCTTACCCAGTCTTGCCACTGTGGGACAAGAGATGTGATGAAAGTTGCAAAATAGTAATTTATGGAGAAAGCCTGTGTTCCATGCTTTATGAAAGTAAATTATAGAAAATTAATGTTGTGACAGATGAATGTATTTTGATGAATAAAATCATTGAAAAGCTATCAAGCCCCACTGTTTCTCTGCTGAGAGAATTTTTCCCCTCTATTCTGCATTTGCTTTCTTGGCTTTCTTCTCAATTAGTCTTTACCAAAGAGTGATAATTAGGGAGATAGGATTTTGACCTACCTTGTGAACAGTAAAAATACTTACCACCCATTTTTCCACTTGCCAATTCTATGTGTACTAATATTCTGTGCTTTCAGAAAGAAAACACACTTCTGTGATTTCTATCTAATACAGGGGGTAATCAAATGCTAAAAGAAAAACAAAACAGCTTTATGAGCTCCAAGGAACAATGGCCAAAAGTGGTACAATTGCTTGTTTCACGTCTGATGACCGAATTCTCCTATGTCTCAGAGGCTAAATTAGATTGATAATTTCTTATATCCTCTCAAATTCCTTAGAACAAGAGCAGTAAATTAAAATTGAATTTTTACCTCTAAATTCATGAGTTTTTTACATAGGGAATGGTTTTACATGTTTGGAAAATGTGACAGAGTAAATGAATACATAGTAACAGTTACCCTCCTTAAGTTTCAATATTCTCAGTTCCCTTTACTTTCCTTCCCCGCCCCGCAAAAGCAGAGAAAGGCAAATATGTGTGATCTCACATATATGTGGAATCTTAAAAATACCCACATTAAAAACTTACTCATAGTTACAGAGAAAAGATCGTCATTCTCAAAGGCAGGTGTTGAGAGGTAAGTAATAGGCATGCAATAAGGTACAGCTTGGTGAGTGACTGTAGCTAACAATACTGTATTGTATATTTGAAAGTTGATAAGAGAGTAGATATTAAAAGTTCTCATCACAAGAAAATAAATGTATTAGCTCTTATGTTCCTATGTCTTTCGTAGATTTGTTTACCCTAAGGTAATTTTATTTTTTATCATAATTTCTGAGATTTTTTTTTCACATACTTTTTCTTGGGTTCTGACAGCCCATATTTGAGCTCTTTTTGTTGACTTCCTTTTTTTTTTCTTCATGTCTTCCTTTTTAAGGGCATTGCTCCATTTATTTTATAAAATTAATGACAAATTAATGACAATTAATGATTTTTAATCTGTTCTATAGCAGAAAAAAATCTTGTGTCCTTATCTATTAATAATTTTTACTGCTCTGTCTCCAGCATTTTCCTCATAGTAACGTTGTAACAGTGCCATTTCCTCTCCTGTTAATAGTCGGTACTGAATGAAGAGGGTCTCCCTGCCTCAGCTGTATTAGCAGAGGTATTGCCAGGTTGGGAGGACCCAGGTAGCCTTGTAAACTTTACAGCCTGAAGGCTTTCTCTTCAGTTGCTTCCACAGCAGCAGAGTGCTTGCCTCCAATACAGCTCCTTCTTGTGTGGCTCTTTTATTTGTTCAGTTGATTGACTTTGTGTGTGTCTGTGTGGGTACCCCCACCCGCCCCACTTCTCTGTTTCACGCTGTATCCAACAGGGCTTCTGCACCACCCCTATGCACTGCCACAGTCCCTTGCATTTTAACACAGGGTGCGGTATTGGGGTGGTGCTATCTTCTGCTTTTCCTGTGAGTTCCTCTGCACGATGGAGTGTTTTTCCTGGTGTTTTCCAGGAACCGTCATGCTATTTAATTAACCTCACTCTTCCTTTTACTTTGTCTTCATGTCTTTCTTCTCACTTCTGCTCAGACCTCTACTCTATTGACAAGACAGCTTTGCCTACAGAAAATGTAGTTTTAGCACTTCAGGGTACCATACAAGCAGAGAAAATATTTTAGCTGCTATCACTGATAATCAACCATGGGCGGGCCAAATTACTGTTCTCTTTGTTTCTTTACAGTTGTTTCTATGTAAGATTGTTATCCAGTTGCAGTTGCTTTTGGGAGCTTACACAATTTTGTGAAGACTGTATCCTTCCAAGTTTGCTGAAAGCAGAGTTTAATTTAGTTTCTTTTTATCCTGTTCCTTTGGTATAACATCCAGGAAGTGAAATATTCTCTCGCCTGATAACATGTTCGTACTAAAAGATGAAAATTGACATTTTATTCATTTTGTTTATTTTGGATTTTAAAAGATTGGTGGCCATGTGTGTAGTTCAAAATGAGCTGTGCAGACAGAATTGTTGTGTATAAAATTAGCCAGGCTTCAGAACAGTGGGGCAAACAAGCATATTTGTGTCTTTCCCTTCCCATCCCCAGCCCTTGAATGCTACTGAAAGTTATCTATTTCTCATTTTTCAGTAGGTTTTTTCTCTCTTCACTTATGGACTGTTTTGTTGTTGTGTAACCATATAAAGCTTGAACTTAGAGTTCTGTGTGAGAAAATAGTCCTTGGTCTGTCATCATTATGACTAAGCATTTCATGCACCATGGGTAGAAAATAAAAAGCACTTTGCATATAGATATAATTTATCTATCTATCTATCTATCTATCTATCTATCTATCTATCTATCTCATCTAATCTTTGCCTAGCACTAGTCCCCCAAATTAGGGAAATCTTGAGTTCTTCCTTGTGTCTCTAACTTTCTAATGGAAACAATTCATTCACTGAATTTTGCAAAACAAATGTCTGCAGATATTGGAGTTCCTTGCTGATATGATGAATCAGTGAGGAAACTGCTGTTTCCACCATGAAAAGAATAATTGTTTCCTGGGTAGCTGTGTAGATTTTTTTCTGTACCTGTTGTTAAAAATCTTTATAAAAGCTAAAATTTTGGAATAGAAATACATTTTTGAATGGTTTTGTCTCTGTGTTTTCCTTTTACCTGTGACCTTTTGCTTATGACAAAAACCAAAAATGATTCTTGCTATGTTTATGGATGGATAAATATAAAGAAGGAGTCTTCCTAAGGAAGACTCATTTAATATAAAGCTTAAGATTAGAGCCATGATAAAGTCTTAACTTAGCAATGTTTACTGTGTTTATTAAGGGCGATAAAATACAGAAACGAGGTGAACGTCTGTGGACAACAAGGTGTGCGTGGGCAGACCCAGGCCGGAGGTTGGCTACTGCTGTAAAAAGTGAACCGATCTGATTGGCATAAATTGATGATGCATGAGGAGGTTAAGGAAAAGTCTAGCTATTCAATTCAGAGGTCACTTGGTCACTTGAACCACCATCCTACTCTTTGTACAAGCACAGAGCAGCTTCTTAACAGAGGGGTGGGTAATGATGAGCATCTATAAATCTCTGAAACAATTTTACTATAATTGAATGAAGGAAATAATTGGAGCATATAATAGCCTTGCATTTAAATTCATTCTTAATAGTGCAATTTTTTGTTGAATTTTGTGTTATGAATTGAATTATTTCTGTCAAGATTTTGAAACATCATTATGTAACCACCTGGCACCATAATTACTTTTAGGGAAGGAACTGTGTCTTGGGGGAAAAAAAGCTTGATAATAAGCCATTGGGATGCAATTGAGAACCTCTGGAAATAGTAACCACTGGCAAAGATTTAAGTTGTTCAGTAGAAGGTAGGTTGACACGGGGGCCTGGGAGGGAAGAAAAAGTTCCTCGGGGGACCTTTAGGAAGGGCCCCACCAGCCAGTTCTGCCACTTCCAACATCCCTGCTCTGGCCTCACATGGTGGGCGCATCCTTTGAGTTCCTCGGGTGTGGTCCACGGCCCTGAGAACAAACCATGTCATCTAGTGCTATTTGCAAAGAAGCCACAGCTTCATATTTTCCCCTAAAATTGTTTTGAAAGTGTAAAACAATTGATTTCAGTGATGCCTTTTTGTCATTTTACTCATTTGTTTTTAGACAGAGGGAGGGAAACGTTGCCGTGAGAGGTAAACACCAGCCTGTTGGCTGCCCGCTCACACCCCCCAGCTGGGGCCCCGGCCTGCAACCCATCCTTGGCGGGGAATTGAACCTTTTGGTTTGCAGGCTGGCACTCGATCCACTGAGCTCGACCAGCCTGGGTGCCTTTTTGTCATTTTAATGTCCCCCCTACAAAGTGCTGCATACACAGCATAATAAAAATTTTGTGACATTTTTGTTGTTGTTGTTGATGATGATATTTTTATAGCAATCCCTGAGGTACCTCGGAATACCCTAAATTGTTCAAAAACTGTATTCGGGAATTACCTCTTTGGAGACAGACTGCTGTGGTTACTGTGATTAATGCTTCTTTGAGTCGTGTGTGTGTGTGTGTGTGTGCGCATTTAGACTTCTTTTTATATTCTAGTTTGGTTAGCATGCTAGATTTTTTCCTATCAGAGAAATAAAAAAAATTCTCAAGGGTCTTAAAAAACAAGATTGTTTACATTCTTTAATCGAATGGATATTTGCTGCTAAGAATCATCTTTTTGTGTGTGTGTGTGAGGAGTGAGATACTCATAAAATTAAACTGGTTATAGAAGATAACTGCTAGTTCTGCATTTCTTATCTGAAATTGTGTTTGCATTTACTTTCTTTTAGCATTTAGTTTGGAAAGAACATGCATACATTATGAATGAGAATTCTGTATTCTGTCTTTCCCTTAGCATATGCTTCAGTTAACGTGTACGACCAGACGAAGTGGCTGTGCATGGTGTGCGGAACGTGGTTTCATTCATGTCATGCATGCTGCTTATACTAATCCTTTAATGCACTCACAGTCACCGAGAGCAGTTAAAGGCCTAAGCTGCTTCCTGCGTTACAGCAGAACACAGTCACTCCCACAAATATTGAGCTCTCCCAAGTAAATCCAGAATGTTTGCAGCAGGATTTCTGCACCATCCCCAACTCTCCTTTTTCTGTGATAAAGTCTTTGTGCACATGTGTTTTATTGTGTTTATCTTTTGGAATTCATAAATAATACCAGCGGTGAAACAAACTTAAGAAATACCCTTCTTGGAACCCTTTATGTGGAAGGTTGTAAAATTCCAAGAACTGGCAGCTTGAACTTGAGTCTTGGCTTTTCACCTTTTTCTGTGAACAGCACCCACTGCAGCTTCTCCACAAACTACCGGGCCCTGGATGATGGCACCACAGGGTCCAGCTGGCCAGCAGCATGGCCAGTGTCTTTGCAGGTGCCAGGGGCTCAGGCTCCCATGTCCCACTTCACCAGTGTATGGGGTAGCTTGGGATTGGGGGGCCTGGCTGCAGGGATTGCTGGAAGTCTACCAGGCATAGGCAGCACCCAGAGTGAGAAGGAGACTAGGCAATGCCTTAATGACCACCTGGCCTCCTACCTGGAGAGGGAGAGGTGCCTGGAGAGGTCTCTGAAAACTGGGGACTGGAGAGGAAAGTCCAGGAACACCTGGAAGAGAAGGGATCCCAGTCAGAGATTGGGGGCATTATTTCAAGATAATTGAGAACCTGAGGGCTCAGATCTATGCAAATTCTGTGGACAGTGCCCACATCGTTCTGCAGATTGACAATGTCCATCTTGCTGCTGATGACTTCAGGTCAAGAATGAGATGGAGCTGGCTGTGTGCCAGTCTGTGGAGAGTGACATTAGTGAGCTCTGAAAGGTCACTGATGTCACCAATATCACTGGACTGCAGCTGGAGACAGAGATGGAGGCTCATAAGGAGGAGCTGCTCTTCATGTAGAAGAACCACAAGGAGGAAGTAAATGGTCTATGAAACCAGACCTCCAACTCTGGGTTGACTGTGGAGTTGGAAGCTCTCAACTCTCACGACCTTGGCAACAGCATGGCAGACATCTGGGCCCAGAATGACAAGCTGACTTGGAAGAACCAAGAGGAGCTAGACAAGTACTGGTCCCAGCAGACTGAAGAGAGCACCGGAGTGGTCACCTCACAGACTGCTGAGATGACACAGACCTGAGACATATGGCCTTGTCCTTGGAGATCGACCTGGACCCATGAGAAATCTGCAGGCCAGCTTGGAGAACAGCCCGAGGGAGGTGGAGATGCACTGTGCCAGGCAGATGGAACAGCTCAACAGGCTCTGCTACACCTGGAGCCAGAGCTGGCCCAGACCCTGGCAGAGGGGCAGTGCCAAGCCCAGGAGTACCAGGTCCTGCTGAATATCAAGGTCAAGCTGGAGGCTGAGATTGCCATCTACCACCACCTACTGGAAGAAGGGAAGGACTTAAGTCTTGGTGCCACACTTGGCAACAGCCACTCCATTCACTCCATCCGAAAGACCTCCACCAAAGTTCTGAGTTTTTAAAGGCAGTAGAAGTGGGACACCCCTTGGGGAACAGGAGGTCAATAAAAAGTTCAGAGATCAAAAAATTTAAGGACTGAAGCCTTTCTTATTAGGTGATGTATGTTCAGAATACTCTGGAATGATTAGATCAAGAAAAAGAATCAATAAGAAAAGGCAAAAGAAACACTATCTCTAACAAGGAAAAATACAAGGTCTGTCCAGAAGGTATCCAGCCATGTAATATGAGAAATAGAGCCATTTATTGAAGAAGATACAAGATAAAAGAAACATTGCACGCAGAACAACGACACCTCAGTCCCCTTCAAAGTAGGCACCTTGGGACCTCACATAGTTATTCCAATCACCATCAGCTGCCCTGTCGTATTTTCCTGGATCTCATCAATGGTCTGAAATCTCTTCTCTTTCAAAGGTGATTTTAATTTTGGGAAAAGCCAGAAGTCTCAGGGCACCAAATCTGGCTAATTCACCTGGGTGATTTGATGTTTCGCCAAAAATCTCTGCAAGAGATGTGATGCATGAGTGGGTGTGTTGATGTGATGAAGCTGCCAATTACCAGCTGCCCACAGCTGTGGCCTTCTGAATTGTCTGAATAGTTTCCCAGGAGGAATGTTCAAGCTTCACACAAAATTTGATGCAGGTTCCTTGTTCTACTGGCTCAGTCATTTTGAATGTAATGGCCACACAATACACATGCTCACTCAATGGTGTCTATGGCCCCCGCTGACTAGTACAGTGAAGTTGTCATTGTTCACACATGTGCATCCCAGTCCACTCTCCTTGGCTGCCAGGTTACATCGATGTTGCACAAACCATTCTTGTTATAGTAACAATGGCTGGCCTTTTTCTGGACATACTTTGTATTTCTACAATGAGATATTTTATGTGTGTGTGAATAAGGAGGAGGAGAGTGTAGAAGGGGGTACAGAGAGATTGAGAGTATTTGTTTTCACTGTAGGTCCCTATGTCCAATAGTAAGTTCACAAAACTCTAGAAAACTAGTTGTTAGGGGAAAATTCTCTCTGTGTGTATGTGTGTAGGTCTATGTGTATTATTTGGATATTCCTATCAGTGTTAGCTAATGCCCTTGCTGAAGGCACAGTTGTCCTAAGAAATAAATATATATGTGAATAAGATCTGACTAAAACCTTTATCACACTGATGGATCACCTGGGTGTGATTTATCAACCCTGATTGTCTGGTAGGTGGCCACTGTTGTTCTTCCTCATCTGTGTTCCCTTCTAAAGCTAAAACTTGGTCATATGTATTTATTTACTGTGACCTGTCCTTTGGATAGTTTTAGATATACATTCTTTTAATATTATCATTTGGTTAACATGTTAGGTCCTTTTCTGTCTGTCAGAGAAATAAAAGTGTCTCCAGTGTCTTAAAACAAGATTGATTACCTTCTTTAATCTTACAGTCATTTGCTGTGAAGAATCATTTTGAGTGAGGAGAGAAATACTCAGAAAATTAAACAAGGTATAGAAAGTAATTGCACCTTCTACATTTCATGTCTGAAATTGTGTGTTTCCATTTGTTTTCTTTTATCATATAGTAGCTACATGAACCCCAAAGAATGTGGAAATGAAATAAATCCTTAAGTTAGCGATGAGAGAAAATGGTGTGTTTTTGGTTAACCCTAGTGTAACTCCTAAACATGGATTTTGAAAGTATGAAACTGCCACAGTTATTCTTGAGAGAGGTCCTGTTTATAGTGCTTTAATTACTTCCCTCCCCACTTTCACAGGTAAATTGGGGTTTCTTTAAGTGTTACATAAGAGGGGGCACCCCTTCTTCCAGGCCATGAACACTGGAAGATGAGCCATAGTTCTGTGTGATATGTGTCAGGTTAAAAAGAAATGGATATTCATCTGCAAACTACCATGTACTCTGTGTGTGTGTATATATATTTCAGCCCTGGGTTTATATTTTTAAATTAATAATGTTTTTGTTAGGTCCTGATTTTTAGCATGATTTAGTAGAAGAGGATCTTAGAACAGACTTGGCTTTTCTTCAGTCCTGGGGAGTGTAGACACTGCATATGGAAAGGTTATCTGAAATGTTCTTGTTTTGGGGGTGTGTGTGTGTGTGTGATGGAAAAAAGGGCTTTTTAAAATAAATAGATAGATATTCCGGTAGAAGTAATGCCTGCTTGGATGTGGTTGGTAGGATAATCATGTGGGTGTAATAATTTATAGTTTTAGTTTGAACATTTTACCTAAAATATCATACGGTATGCTTGAGTGTGATATTGTTGTTATGGAATTACATGCTTATGATTCTGTAATAAAAGGGGCATTATTTGTGCTGGATCATATATATAAATATCCAGCATATGTATATGTACACATATATACACACAAATATATATTATATATAATATTTGTATATACATATATACAAATAAATATATGCACACATATATAAATGAAATAAAATACATTTCTAGTTTCTTCTGGATTTTTCTTTAACACCTTTTTTCTATTTCCATTATAGCACCTATCAAATTACATTTTAAAAATATATAGCTGTCTTTCCATAGATGCTCCTACAAGCTTTAGAACATGCCTTGTGTATTTTTCTATTGCTAATGACACAGGTACTGAGCACATAGTGTAAATGTTTGAGTGGATATATGAATGATTCATTGATTACCTCCTTTAAACCATTTCTTTTTTTGGAAAAGAAAGACAATGCTGCAAAAATGATCTCAGCCCTAATTCAAAACATGAAAGGAAGGTGGCGATCAAGGAAGGAGGAAAGATGCAGGGCTTGTGGAAGGTAAGTGCAGGGATGACAGCTGAGGATGCTTCTTTTTCTCATCATCCTTATTTAGCTTATTCATGTTCAACAATCTCTAAATTAACTTACTGCTTTCCCTTTCCATAGGGCAAAGGAATGCTTCATGGCTAAGGGGAGGCAAAACCTGGGGCTAATCTTTGTGGGCCATTATGTTTATTTTGATGGATGGAGCTTTGGATGCAGAACCAATAGAAGAAAGCCAGGGGGTTTTCTCTGCTCCACCAAATCACATATGACTAGAAATTGCAACCAGACAGCAATCTGTGAAGCAAGCAATAGGAGCTTCACCGTCTGTGCCTGCTGTGGATGTCTGGCACCCAACAGCACCAGATTTGGTGTAAGTGGGGCTTCTGTTTTGGAAACTTTGCCAATTTTTTCTTGAAAAGTGGATTCTGGCTTTGATTCTGCATATTTACATGGGAACAAAAGTGTCTCATAATTGTAGATATGTTTATTATACCAAAAGCATTAATCTAAGCTCTTATTCCCATAGGATACTGCAATGCTCTGTGGGAACATTTGCTGCTGCTTTTGACAAAGTAAAGCCATGTTAACATCTTTCATTTTGCTAGCTCTTAGGTCTAAATATAGGCATATTTTCTGAGCTATCTGCCTTCCCCCTAATATATCCATTTAAGTAGACAAATCTTGGTAATTTCTATAAAATATTTTTTTTAATTGTTACTTTTGGTCTCTTTTACCCTTTGAAATATTTCCTTGTGTGAGAATTCCACCACTTACCAAATCATCCTGCTCCCTCTGACGAATTACATGTCTTTTTTCCCAGGAACTGTATTAAACCTTGCTTCACTCCTATACGTTTTGGTTTGGACATTGAAACTCAAGAATTGAATCCCCCCTTTTTTTCCTCACTTTTCCCACAATCCATGGTGCTATTTATTCTGCTTGGGCATATGTGAAAATTTGTCTCATTTCCCTCTCTCCCTGTCTTTCTGTGTTTATTGTGTAATAGTCTTGCTCTTTAGAACATTTGAAAGTTAATTAAGAAATAAATCTTTCTGATAAGTGAAATTCTTTCTATGTAATAAATAAATGTCAAAAATAAAAATCTGATCAATAGTGGATCTCCTGTCTTCTCCCTTATAGTGAGTGAATAGTACCACAGTCTATGAAGTTGTCCAAGTTGTACATCTAGTAGTTGTTCTAGATTTACACTCACCCTCTATTCATCTAAAGCACCAAATCTTACTAAATGCTTCTTATTGCATCACTATCCCTCTTACCAGGGCTTCTCTTCCATCAGCTTATAGTTTACTACCTGCATTACTGCAGTGGACTCCTAAATTGTGTATCTTCTTCTAGTTTGTGCCCCTTCCACTCACCCCTATATCTTTTCCAACCTTTGTTTACATTTCTCTTAATGTCAAAACTGATTAGTCATTCTCCTGTTTAAAATCCCAGAGCTTTCAGACTGAAGTTCAAGCTCATTAGCATGGCTTACATGGCTCTTCATGACCTGGCATTTTCATCTCTGGCCACTTTCCCAAAATACTGCATACTCAGACCATGGCTAAATAGTTTTAGCCTCCTATACTGTGTATACCCTGTGCTTTTCCATGTGCATTTATTTTACCTTGAAGTCTCTCTTTACCTCCTCCAACTTCACCTAATTAATTCTCTTCTGGCTCTGCAGCACTGGGCGTCACTGCCAGCTTCCTAATGTCTAATTTGAATTACTCTTATCTTTACTCCCATAGACATGGCCATGTCATCTTCTCAGCAATTATCATCCTCTATTAATATTAGTTCCCTGTCCCTTGATAGTGGGCATTGAGTCTCCAGGGTCTGTTGTAGTATTACTTGCAAATGCCTATTAGGAATAAATGGATAGATGGACCTAAGAAATATTTTAAGTGTTCTTAAGTGCTCTGTGTATTTTCATTCACTTTTAATCAAGCCTAGGTTGCATTGAATTATATTTGTATTTAAATCTTTATGAGAGCATCATATATAAGCAATTGTAGCCTTAATTATTGAATCTTAGAACATTACCAAGATTGTATTGTTGACCCTGCATTCAGAAAAATAATCAGACACACAGTAAAAGATTTAACCCATAAACTGTATGATCTCATGGAAAGAGATTAGAAAAGAACCAAAGAGCACTTGCTCAAAATCAGGTGCTTCTGCTATTCATCCCTATTTCTTCTTTTTATTATTGGTTAAGAAATGTCAACATTTTAAAGGTTAATGTGATGGTGTTAAGTCCTCTCTGGGGTGTTATTGATCAGTTTAAATGTAAACTCCTTTGTGATTGTGATGTATGAAGTCATAGTGTTGAAAAAATTCAACAATAGTTATGATTTTTAAAGAAAACTAGGAAATGTAAAGAATATTACAATAATTGAGAAATCATACATTAATTACCTTTTGACATTACAAAATAATCTTCAACTTTGAGACTATACATTTTGGTCTTGAGGCAGAGCTTGTTTTATTGAAACTGCTTCAAAATAAGTTGCCCTGGCCAGTGTGGCTCATTTAGTTGGCTTGGCATCTGGTAGACCATAAAGTTGCGGGTTTTACTTCCTATTGGGGCTTATACTCAGGTTGTGGGTTTGATCCACACACAGGCCACATAGAAGAAGTCAGCTGATCACTGTTTCTCACATTGATGACTCTCTTTCTCTCCCCCGCCCTATCTCACCCTTCCTCTCTCTCTAAAAGCAATGAAAAAATTTCCTTGAGTAAGGATAAAATAATATCTTGGGTTATAAAATAAGATACAATAGAAAAGAGGGTATTTTATATTCTAAGTTGTCTAGTGAGATTTCCTACTAGGATCTTTCACTATGAAAAGTGGTTGTAGCCCTGGCTGGTGTGCCTCAGTGGATTGAGCCCTGGCTGTGAACCAAATGGTTGCTGGTTCAACTCCCAGTCAGGGCACATGCCTGGGTTGCAGGCCAGGCCCCCAGTTGGGGGCATATAAGCGGCAACCCCACATTGATGTCTATGTCTCTTTCTCTGTCTCTGTCTCCCTCTCCCCTTCCCTTCCCCTCTGTCTAGATAAATAAATAGATAAAATCTTTTTAAAAAAGAACAACAACAACAACAACAACAACAACAACAAAGAAAACCGGTTGTAGATTCGAGTGCCTTTGTCATTATTTTCCATGTGGAAGGACCACAGCCTACTCTGTTGGTCTATGACAACCAAGGATGAGTGTAGAGTAGGTGTGCCTGGGAAAGGCTTGGATGGCATGTGCCTTGTGTGAGCAGACTGAGAAGAGTCCTGTCTTCCATGAGGAAGTCTGTCATGGATTTCAATAACTTTAAAAAAGAAGATGCAGCATCTTCTTTTTTAAGTGAAAAGAAGAAAGTGAAAAAAAGTGAAAAGAAGATTTTCACTTTTTGTGTGATTGCCTGTACTTCTTAGCCTCTTCTATAACTGTTTATTATGCTTAAAATGATCTACAAACACAAAGTATGTTATTATCATCATCTTTTGAGCACTATGTATGTTCTTTAAGTGCATTTTTGCAATTTAATTAATTATCTATGTCATAGGTCTTATCTCTAATTTGGAGATGAGTGAACTGAGCCTTGGATTACATGAGCATCCTACAGGTGTTCAGAAGCAGAGAGAATTTTGCACAAGAATGACCCATAGAGTTCCTGTAGTCTCTCTTGCTGCATAGGTGAGGTTACAGACTTAGGGGGAAGTTCCAGGAATTTCCCAAAGTTGCATAACTACTGGTCTAACAGGGGCTAGATCTTATTCTTCTGGGATTTTAGTTCAGTATTTGCTTGGCCATTTTTCTTAATAAAACTTTGTCTATATTTAATAAGTGAATTGATAATCATTATATATCTTCTCTCTGTATATATTAGAGAAAAGGTATAAGGTTAAAATATATATATTCTGTAGCTACTCAAGTGTAAAATGTAGAGAAAAAACAGTGGAAGAGATTAAACTCTTTTATTCTCATTGAATAGTATCTTCAGGCCAAGGCCAATGGCATGTTTAGAGAGAATGTACAAAATTGCTTTAGTAACTCAATTTCAGAAGGGTTTGACCTTGTCAGAAAGATCTGCTGTATCTGCATGAAAAATATGAAGGAGTCCAAAAGAAAGATGGCATGTTCAGGATTCTCCACTGCACTGGTGTGTCTGAGGAGCTGAAGGGAGAAATTTCTATTTCTTCTTTGAGTGACAAGTTTGTTGGTTAATATTTTCAGGCAGAATATGCTTTCTAAGAGTTTTATCCTTGGCCTTTCAGCACACAAAATACTATTAAGTTCCAAGTTTTATGCAAGTTACTTTTGATTATGTTATGGTGACATGAAAGGATGACTACATTTTTGCAAACCAAATACTAATTAGCATTACCAAAGTGTTATGTCATTTATTTGTAGAAGAACTTTTTGACAATGTGAAGGAGAACTTTTTGACTATGTGAAGGAACATGAGTAACTCTCCTTCATGCTAGCCTTATGACCTTGGAAAACTCATTCCCCTACCCCATTTTTTTGTATCAATAGAATAGGCATGATACCTCCACTTCACTTGATTAAGTTTGACACAGATCAAACAGCCTTGTAGACTGTGGTCTCTAGATCAGGGGTTGGCAAACTTTTTTTTGTAAAGGGTCAGAAAGCACAATTTTATGCTTCGTGGACAGAGGTGTCTGTTACCACTACTCAACACTGCCATTGTAGTGTGAAAGCAGCCCTAGACTGTACATAAGCCAATTAAAGTGGCTGTATGCCAATAAAACTTTATTTTTGGACTCAGAAATGGAATTTCATGTAATATTCACGTACAATGAAATGTTATTCTTTGATTTTTTCCCCAACCATGTAAAGACGTTAAAATCACTCTTAGTCCTCAGGGTACATAAAAAGATGTTGGTTTGGTCTGAGGTCTGTAGTTCACCTCCTTCTCCCAGGCGATTGCCCAGCGATATAGCAGTTCCAACAGCAGGGAGTATGGTGTGGTGGTGGTGGTGGGTGATTGCATTTGCTGAGCCATTTAGATGATTGACTGCTCTCTTTTCCACAATCCTGAGAACATGTCTTTGCCTGTGTCCCCGGCTAATGTATGAGGAGACTCAGAGCAGGAGAAACAATTTTCTGTGTGCTTTTCTTGCCTTGGAGTTGGACAGAACATCTTAAGGAATAAAAGTAGCACACCGCACCCACACAATTCATGGAGTTGAATTGATACAAATAAGTGGTGTCAGCATTTCTGTTGAAAAACAGATTTCTTAATGTTTTGAGGTCTCAGCACTTTCCCAGGCACAGCAGATTGAATCTTGGCACACAAATTCCAAGTCTCATTTCTCTTCTTCTTTTTGCTAGTTATGTTCGAGTGCCAACCTCTTTGTATGATAGGTAGGGATTGAAAAAGGGAAGCTCATTGAAATCAAAGCAGCCAAAGAATAACAATATGCCCATTTAACTTTTTTTTTGCAACTGTTGGCCCAATAGGCTTATTTTTAAAGGGTTTTTGCATATGTAAAATGTTTTCCCTTGGACTTGTGTTTTATATAGTTATTACAATTGGAATGAAGAGATTTTCATCACAGGATAGCTCTGTAAAATGTCTTATCACACAGACGGAAAGTGTGGGCACTGCAACTTTTATTTAAGAGAGGAACAGACTTCTAAAGTGAATCACAGAATTGCAATATTGATGACCATACCTATTTTATTGCCTTTATTTGAAAGATAATAATGGCAAGTTCTGACATAGGGTTTGGGGATTACTACATATTCAAAACTTCGATGCAATCGACAGCCCCTGCATTGTAGACGTAGAGCATTGTCTGTGTTTAGCCCAGATTCACCTTCTAATGGTTCTAATGAAGGTTTTTGCCTTAAAGGGGGTAAGGTTGGTACAAATTAGAGGGTACAGCTTTATAGCCACCTGTTAATAGATGTAGGCCTAAGAAAACATAAGAAATAAACTTTTAAGTTCCCAATTTAGATGAGAAATATTAAAAGAAACCATTAGCTGAGAAGTGTTAGGCTAGAAGATACAGATTTCTTTTTTGAAGGCCAGGTAGCAACTTGTCTTGAGATCTAGAAGTTCACAGGAAGCGGAGGACCAACTGCTATATTTATGGAAATAAAAACTTTTTTAAAGCAAACTTTTGGCATGTATTTTTTGAAACTACAAGAAATTCACATGATTTAAACATTTTTTATTTTAGTAGATCTAGAATGAGGTCTAGAAATCTGTTTTATAAAGCTCAGGTTAAGTTCCATGGAACAGGGTTTGAGGCAGATACAATGTAGGAGGTTTATTGGGGAGTGCTTTGGGGAATCATGCCAGCTGGGGAGAGAAGCAGGCTTGGAGAGGAGGAAAAGCTGGACTTCAAAGCACTTGCAATAGAAATGCTTCCTGATCTAAGGAGGACTTTGTATCCTTGCATCAACCAGTCATTGGATGCAGGCTGCCCCAGGGAAGGGGGCGGGGGTGGTGGTGGTGGTGGTAGTGTGTGTGTCTGAGTGTCTGAAAACTTGAACAAGGCAGCTCTCTTCAGCACAGGGTGGTTCCCAGAGAGGGTCTAGCTGGGCATTGTCAGTAAGCAACATTCCTGACACTCTAAGATTGAACATTTCAGTCTTAAAGGTGTTTCTAGACAGCACACTTCAACTTTCACTAGAACAGATGATTCTTGTGATTGGAAAATGATTGTCTAAGGGGTTCCTGGGAGCAAGTGTTTGGACTGCAGGGCAGGCAAGGGAGCATCTTATATGTACTGTCTCTTATATGTACTGAATGCCTGCTGTGTGTCAGGTAGTTGAGACATAAACAGGGACAGAGACAACCTGTATGCCCCAGGGGCTCTCCATCCAGCTGGAGGCAGACATGTAAAGAAACAATTAAACATAATTGCTAAAATACGGAGGTATGTACTGGCATCAAGATTTTTACAAAGAATTTGTTCACAAAAATGTCCTAGCCATGTCAGTTATTTTGATTTGGTAGATTACAGCTTCCAAATCTAAGAGTCAATTGAATTTTCTTTTTCATCACAGATGTCTCCATGCCCTCTGATTTTTTTCATCACACTGTGATGAGGCAACCAGAGTCTTTAAAAAACAAATACTCTGCTCTTCTGCAATCAAACGATTTACTGAAAATTAAACCATCACTATAAAGTGCCAAACAGGATACACTGTGGCATATACAATGGACAGATCCTGCTACCTTCTCTTAGTTCTTCCAAATGAATGACTACGATCACACCATTTATGTTCCTCTGCAAAGTGCATTACAGCATAACCAAGATATTTATTACTCTTTTAAACCCTTCAGGAGCCTATAATTAAAGTAGTTAGTATTCCTACTATCTGTGTAAAAATATTCATTTTTATCACAACATTTTCTTTTCACTTTCTCACGATTATTATTAATTTTCAGGGAAATTTCCTGCAGAAGTATATGAACATGACAGCAAGCAAAACAAAACAAAACAAAAAACCAAACAAAAGGTGCATCAATGTGAGAAAGTTGGAAGTTATGTTACTAGTTCAGGGACTACTGCTGTGTGCTAAGTACATAGCTCATACAGTTCAAATTTGTGCCTCAAAAAAATTAACAAATGATTGCAAGTCATGGACTTTAGGATTGCTTCCCAAGTTATTGAAACGGTGAGAGGTAAATGTCAATGTACTGTTCTCCACTAATTATTCACAAAGTCTATTGATTGGTTTTTACGATCCTTATGTCATGACACCCTAGAGTCACAAAACGATGGGTTAGCTCAAAGCCTGTTAGAATCTTCCAAGGTCTCAGAAAATATACTGGCATTTTTTGGCGAGCAAGAGAGAAATAGAGATGATGTTTTGCTTTACCTTTAAAGCCCATAGAGGCTCATTGACTTAGAGGAGGCTGTAGGATTTACCTGGTCTTGGGCTTTTAGTTTTGAGGTCACAGAGTTTTCATTTCAACGAGAAATGTTGGTAAAGTGGTAAAGGTTTAATATTGTGTATACACTTATTTATACACGTGTGTCCATGTGACAAATGATGCCGAAGCAGTTTGCTCTCAGCAGTCTTTTAGGTAAAGGTCAGAAACAACAGGATTGACATAAGTAAATACTGGGGTATAAGTTGGGAATTTACAATTTTAAAACAAGCAAAATTCTTTTTCTACTTTATGCTAGTTTGCTAAAGGTCATATTAAAAATAAGCGTATTATGTTTTTTATCTTTAGGAAGTGACATGTATTATACACATTCACATGTAGGTCTTGCTTTGGCAAATACTTACAAATGAGTGTGTTATTTGGAAATAGAAGAACATGATGATATTGGGGAAAATAGCATTATAAAAATTTACCATTGGAAAGTAATTGGTAATTTTATAGGATCCTAGAGTCAAATCTTCTCTCTAAATATGACACTGAATGTAATCAGGCTTTTGCTGATCTCTAGGATAGACAGGTTTGGAGCAGTTGGTCTTCTCCAATACTCTTCCTTATCAGTGAGGTAAAACGTTCAGAAAATGTTTTTTCCTAGAGAGTTTTCTTTTTTGGTATTTATTTATGCCCCATCTTTTTCTGAAATATATTTAAGGCACTTTATCAGAATTTATACCATTTAAGAAGAAAATGTAAGTACAGAAATCAGTACAAACAGAAAGGAAGGTTTTGAAAATAAAGAGGTTGCAGTTTCTTTACTAAAAGAAGGTTAGTACAAAAGAAGGTTTTGTAAAAAGAGGTTTTACTAAAAGAAGTTAGTACAAAAGATGTTTGAGGCTCTGTTTATTTTCTGAACTAAGGACACAAATTTGCCTAAGTATTTTCATATTTAATTCTAAGAAAAACCCAGCTATTTCAGTGTTCACTATGTTTAAAGTAAAATCAAACCAGTTACTCTGGGGGAGCCCAACTCTTCCCCTAAGTGACCAGAGACAATTTTCTGTTTTTGTCATCAGGGACAAACCCTGTAGCATAGAGTGTATCATGCGGTCAGAGAGCTGTATCTTTTAATATCTCTTGAGTGGTCAGATGATTTCAGATGGTAAGACCAATACAGTGAAAACAAGTTTTACTAGGAAAAAGAAAAAGCAATCAGTCCAGGAACTACATTCCTGGGGTTTGATTAATCCCAAACTGAATTTCAGATTATCGAGGAATGGAGAGCTCCATAGACTTTGGCAAATATCAATAATTATAATTTCTCTAAGATTGATAATCATTGAAGAGGCAGCAAAATTAAGTTCCTGCTCCCTGCACTCCCTGGCAGGTGCCCGGAGCACATCACTTCTGTGTTGTCTGCAGGTTTGGACCCACAAGCCTTGTGACTTGATGAGCTGGAGACACTGATGACATACAGAGATGGAAAGTATAACAAGGACCACTCACTCTTTAGTCACACACACACACACACACACACAGATGATTATATTTATAGGCATAAATACACATACATGTATTTAAGAATTTGTTTAATAAATCTGGTGTTTCATATCAGTAGAGGAAGGTAGGCTGGCTAACAAATGGGCTTGAGGCAATTTGCTAACAATTTTTCTAGAAATAAAGTTGTATTCCTATTTTAAAACATGTACAAAATATAGATGGATTAAAAATTTACATGATACAGTTATGAAGTTTAGATGAAAATATATAATATTTTTATAATCTTGCAAAAGGGAAAGATTCTGAAAGCAACCATGAAATCCATGAAAAATGTAAAATGTGCAAAAACAAGAAGAAACAATGAAAAAACTTTGGTCAGGCACAGACTGTAATAAACATTTAAAAGTCATTATAAATAAGTGTAAAAGATGTAACAGGTTTGGAAATTTTATTTTAAACATATAACAGATTAAATATCAGCGATTTTATTTTATTATTTATTTCTTTTAAAGATTTTTATTTATTTATCTTCAGAGGGGAAGGGAAGGAGAGAGGTTGAGAAACATCAATGTATGGTTGCCTCTCATGCCTCTCATGCATCCCCTGCCAGGAACTGTCCTGCAACCCAGGTATGTGCCCTAACTGGGAATCGAACCTCGATCTTTTGGTTCGGAGGCCTGTGCTCAATCCACTGAGCTACACTAGCCAGGGTTAAATATCAGTGATTTTAAAAGAATGTCAACATATTAACATAGGGAAAAATAAAATGAAAAAAATCGATGAAGAACATTTTTTTCTTTTTAAATTCGAAGAATTATTTTTCTCTTTTGAAGGTAGGACTTTTCACAAAGCTTCAATAAATTCTACTAGCAGATGGGAAAGCTGTAGAGATACAGGCTTAGTATTTCTAGAAAGCAATTTGGTAACATGTATCTTGAAACTTGAACATTGCATACGTGCTGACCTAGCAACTGTTCATACAGAAATCATGCCTAAAAATATACTGGAGATAAAAGAAAGCTATATGGTATTTTGACATGTATAATGTGCTCCTGTGTACAATGTGCACCCACGTTTTTGGGGCAAACTTTCAGGAAAAAAACTGTCATTTTAATGTTTAAATTCAATTATTTATTTGCTTATATTTAGAAACAAAACTGATTATCATATTCCAGGGTATTACTTTGTGTACAGATATTGTTACTGCTTTCTAGAGTTACACTTTTAACATGTAAGCATAAATGAAAGAATTAAAACAGTTATAGAGATACAGAATTAGTATTACCTGTGTATAATGTGCATCCTTATTTTTTCCTCCAAAATTTGGGCAAAAATGCATGCATTATACACAATAAAATACAGTATATTCCGAAGGTGTTTACTGAGACATTATTCTTATTCCAACTTTCTAGAAAAATTCCACATGCCGAATGATTGAGCAGTGTTTAAATAATGATGATTTAGTAACTCAAGAAGATACTGTAAAGCTATTAAAGTTGGTTTTTAAAGACTGCTGACATAGAAACATTCATGATATAAGTTAAAATGAGAAAGATAAATTATATATGCATTTTGAAAAAATTTGTGAAATATATTTTTATACACACAAAATATATTCAGAGAGAAGCAACTATATCATAAGTATAAATTAATATTAATACAGGATACCTCCATTTTTAAAAATACATTTTTAGCAATTTTGAAATTTTCAACAATAAGCATGTATCAATAGTATAATTTGGAAGTTATTGAAATAAAACATAACTGTCAATTTCTATATAGTGAATAAACTTATATTTTCCAGTGAGAGAAAGGCAAAATATGTTTAAGGAAAATTTTAAGGCTTTTAATCAAAATACAATTGCAATATTAGATACAATAAAGGTGTTAGCAACCAGCATAATAGCAGTGGCCTGTTTGAAGTAGAATTTTGTCACAGTTTTAAGACTTGCACCTAGTCTTACCCTGGGGCGATGACACCTCTATCACAGGATTGCTCAAAAACTCAATCTGTAGTCACTTTTCTAGAACTTGAAGGTGCTTACTGACTTGAGTTCCTCATCTTCTTTATCCTTTTTCTCTAAATGCAGAGACCTGATATAAAAAGTAATTTATTTCCCCTCACACTTTGAAGTTTTCCTGCATAAAACAAATGCCCTATTCTAGCGATGAGAACAGGGTGAGGCAGCCATGGTAACCCACACCGGAGCCTTGCTCACTCCTCTCCTGGATGAACTTCAGTGAGTGCCTTCAGGACGGTGACTGGTTTTTCACAGCTGAACCTGCTGTATTGACCAATAACCTTGTCATACCAGTTATTTCATATAACCTGTGCTTGGATACTTCACTCACTGAAATTTAATTACATCACCAGAGGCAAGTCAACAGGCATCTACACAGCTTCAACACCTACAAATTGGGCCAGTTATCCATTTATCCTAACAGCTACCCTGGAGTTTGGAAACCCAAGCAAATGGAGAATAGATATATCAGTTGCCTCTGTTTTAATCTTCTTTAAGCACTCTAGGAATCCTTATTAAATCCGGTGACTGCAGGCATAAAACACTCTATCATGGGGCCGTAATGTATAACATAGGATATATAGTCAATAATATTATATTAGCTTTGCGCTGCGGCAGGTGATTACTAGAGTTAGCATGGTGATCACCTGGTAGGATGCATAAATGTCAGATCATTATGTTGTACACCTGAAATGAATATAGTGTATATCAACTATAATTTAAAAATAAATAAATAAATTAAGAACAAACAAAAACAGGACCCTGTCTCCCCTAGAATAAGATCGAAGCATCCTAAGAATGTGTACTTTGAAATTTGGCTACGCCCAGAGACTGGTTTTGGGTAGTAAACTGGTTGTGCCTGTGAATATTGGACTTTCCTGACATTTGTTTCCTGACCCTTGGGAAGATTTTGAGGGAACTCTTGCCCACTTCCTTCCTCCTCTCATCTCCAGAGGAGCCCCAGTTATTCTCTGGGGCAGGGTAGCAGCCAGTGAACGGGTGGGTGTGTAGCCTTGCTTGGTACATGGAGGCCTGATTACCATTTCCATGCCTTCCCTTCTGCCAGGCCCTGTTTATCAGAGTGCACCCCGCTGAGTGCCACATCCGCCTTCCAAGTGATGAGAACTTTCCGAAGAGAGAACAGGCTGCCTTTGGCAGATGTGAGCTTTTTATTCAGATACATGTTCCTGCAGAGGCTATAAAAATCATTTGTTTGTGTTGGACGTTGGGCTGGTGGCTTTCAGGATCCTCTTACACAATGCGAATCTAACATTTCCCCTTTGTCTAGTCTTTTCCCAACCCCACTGATGCCGCATGTTTGCCTTACAATCACTGTAAATAAAATGGCAAGATGAAAAGTTTGCTTGGGGTTTACCAGCCTTGTGCTGTGGAGTTTGTGAAGCTGGTGAATGACCCATAGGACCAAACTGAGCAGGCTTACTTGGAGTAAGCACTTTTGAAGAACTCAAGAAACAAGAAAATTCTGTTCTTCCCCTGAGGCTAGACTGTCTAAAAGAAGATGTTCAGTGACAACAGGAAAGAGAAAAGGAGCTTCAGCAGAGATGTGCTGATACGCTGCTGGAGAAAGAGACTTTGAAGTAAAAATGCTGAGGCAGAGTTTATACTCTGTCTCAGGATGAATTAATTACTGGCAACAGTGAGCACTATTCTACCTTCTCTGCCTCATCTGAGATAAAATAATAACAGTGCCATTTACTGTGATTCCTTTAAGTTGTTTTTTTTAATCATGATCCACATAGAAAATAATTATATTCTAAGGGATTTGATTACCAGACTAGTTAGGTAATAGATGTCATTTCTTTTTCTTAAATGGCAGCTTTACTTTTTAAAACTGCATTAAAGCTGCATTACATATCTTCTTCAGTCTTCAAACCCTGATGAACTAATGATTACATATTCAAAATATCAGTTTTCTGTGAATGTTCCTGCACATTTACTCACTATCATTATCATGTAAGTGTGTCTATTCGCAGATGCTGCACCAGGACTGATTTCGTGGCATAGAAAGAAATCCTGCCTTAGATACACGCACCCTCCTCTTCTTCTTTCCTTTCATTTTAAGGCCCCTGATCTCGCTTCCATTTCTCTGTATCTGTCTTCCTCTTTGCTGCTTCTGGCCAATCCCAGTGTTTCTGTAAGGGTCCAATGAATGTTAACTAATCTGTGATGCTGGCAGAGGCCTGGAATGCTCCTTCACATGTGCCGCGCTGGACACCAGGACACAGACTAAATGCTTCTTGAGCAGGTTGTTGATAATGGCCTTCCAGAGACAACGCATGAGCCAATCTATTCCCACATTTTAGTGGGGATATTTTTATGTCAATTTCTAGGGACTAAGGATGGCGTGGGACCACAGTGTTTACTTAAACTTTAAACTCACAGTGTATAATGTGCTTGGTCCACCCCCAGCCTACCCTCATCCACTTCTTACTCCTACATCGATTTTTTTTTTCTAAGCCCGTAGTGGTTTATGACAAATTGTGTGTTTGTGGGTTTGGAGTCTAAAGAGGAGTAGGCTTATTTAAGGGGTATATTTAGTGCTGGTGAAAGCTATACTTACTATGCTAATTGAAACTTAAATTAGAGCTTTACCTTTATAACAAAAAAAATCTGTTGATTTCCCTAGATATTAAAGGGCTGGGATTTAAAGTATACACATTCCTATTTTTGTATCTAGACAATATGATTACACATAGAACAGTTGACAAAATGTTATACTTTAATCTGTAAATGAGTCCTCAGTAAAATCAGGATTTGTTCTTTGTGTCTTTTTGTTGTTGAGTGCTTTTGTTTGCTTAGTTCTTTGTGGTACACCCTGAAGTTATAATTAAGAGATGGAAATCTATCCATTTTGTGTGTGTGTATGTATAAATGATTTTCCTTTTAACTTCTGTAATTTAGCATTTTGAAGGAACCAGCCTCCCACCTAATACCCCTCAATCCCCTAAAATGGCACCTCCAGTTTTCTCTTCAGGCTTAAAACCTTGGAGTCATGTTATTTTTCTGTTTCTCTCAAATGTCACATCCAATTCACAAGGAATTAGCTGGATAGATCCAGAATTTAGTCACTTCTTCCCTGAATTGCTACCATTTACCAACTCTTGCCTGGATTATTACAATAATCTGATAATCCAGTCTTTTTGTACCTTTATACACTATACTCATTAGCCAGATAAGCCTTCTAAACTATATTCAAATCATATAACTCTTCTACTCAAACCTCCCAATGACTTCTGAATTCAGTCAGTGTAAATTCCCAAGGTTCTCACCTTGACCTATAATGGTCTTTATCATCTGGCTTCTTGTTACCCTGTGGTCTCATTTCCTGCCACTCTTCCCAGCTGCAGATATTGGGTCTTCTTGCCTTTTTATGAGGTACCCCAGGGTCTTTGTTATAACTGCTTTCTATGCTAGGAATGGGCTTCCTTTGGGTATCTGCATGGCTTTACCTCTTAACTTCTGTATATTTCTGTTCAAATACTACCTCTCAGTGAGGACTTCCTTGACTACCCTTCTTCATGGGCTAGAATCCACACTGCACACCTGGCAGTCCCTACTGCCTTGACCTGTTCTATTCTGTGATCTCCATCATAGTAACGATGTTTTGATCCCCAATAGCTAAAACAGTGACTGTTGCACAGTGGCTGCTTCACGATTATTTCCTGAATGAATTAATGTTTACTTTTTTGTCATTGGGTAGTAGGCCAGTCGTTGAACATGCAGCCAAAAAAGTTTACTTCCCGTTTAAATCTGTCACGGACTAGATACACTTCCTATGACAGGTGTTTAACTTCTCTGAGTCTTAGATTCCTAAAATATTATGGAAATATGGGTTGAATTAGATCATTTCAAAAGCTCCTCTTGCTCTAATAAAACACCCTATGATAAATAAACACTTATATCCCCATTTATAATTTGTCGAATATTTTCCCTACAAGGTCGATTGTCATTGATCCAGGTCTCATTGTAGATCAGCAACGGTAGCCATTTGTCAGATATATAAGCCCCTCCTCCCACAGTATCACTCTGTTATACTACCCCTAATTCTTGTTTCTGTTAATTGCTCACCTCTCAGCCCGCTGTGAAGACAGTGTGAAATAGACAAATTTGGACAGAGACATGGTTTTGGTTTTGCTTCTCCCCTGTGGCAGACATCACTGATTATAAAATTCTTTCCCTCTAAGCTAGGACTGGCCTAAAGAATCCTCTCAGTCTTCTAGGGAAGATAAATTACAGTTGAAATAGCAGTATAGTAATGTGGTTTTAATCTTAATTTTACAGTATCTGTGAGTTTAGAAGTGGGATAGGGCAAAGGGGATGTGATATACTTTCCCCAACTTTTTTTCTTGGTTCTCTCCTAGTCATCCTTCTGCATTCAAGGTAGATGCCACTTCTAGGAGATTTCTCCTTAATTCAAGACTATGTTAGGTGCCTTTTCTTGTGCAATTTATTACATAGAACCTTGCTTTTCCCAATTATTGTATTGTAGGACCTTGTATTTCCCAATTATGGTAATTTCTTTGAACTTATTTACATTACCCACCAGATTATGCTCTCTAGAGGTTCAGACTCTGTCTCTCCTGCTCACCATTGCACAGCTAGAACTGAGAACTGGGCCTGACACTTACTAAGGATGTAATAAAGATTTGCTTAATGAACAATTGAATGAATGAATGAATGACTCCTAGGACAGAATCTTTGGCACTGTTGGCCTAACTAACATGTTTCTCTTGGGTAAGATTATCATTCATATATAATAAAAATGTGTCTTTCTCTTGTTTAATCACCTAGTAGGACACCTATTAGAGAATTTTTAGATTAAATCATTTTTTTTAGAATAACCTGAATAGCAGGGAGCTATGTGAGTTAGATCAATTTCATAAATTACCTCCTAATACCTTGGAGAAATATTCTTTTAAAGTTTGTTCTATGGTGTCTGGTACCCTGAGATTTGACTAAAGTGGGTTCCATGGTTCACTTGGTTTGGAAAACACTGCTTTCTGGCTTTCCCCTTTGGAATTTTGTCACAGACTTTGGCGTTTTAAGGATACTGTGCTGTTCAGTAAAGAATTCTGTTTAATTTTTTAAAGCCAGAATTTCTCAATTCTTTTTAACCTGAGAATATTATTCAACATTATATATGAACATTCTACTGAACTACTGTTTCATGGGACAGAGTTTAGGAAATAGACCTGTATGCAAATAGGGGCCTTTGAATAGCTTTAAATTGGAGTCACAGTCACGTGGCAGGGAGCAGGAAGGATTCCAAAGGGGTAAAACCAGGGGAAGGGCTGTTGTAGAAATCTGGGTGGGAGAGAATGAGGTCTATAACCAAAGACCTCAGAGTGGCCACGAGGAATGAAAATATTTGTACACAAAATTGATCTTATTATTAAATAGTCTCTTATGAGAGTAATTGAAGTGGTTATAGAATCAGGGCTCTGCAACACTTTACTTTTTTATTTTCATTTTTAAGCCAGCCTGGTTCTTTAAATGGCTGTGTCCATCACTGTTTAATGCAGTTTCAATGCCCTGCTGTATGTATAATCATGTTAAAATCAAGGTAATTACAGCCACATAATTCATTATTCTCGAAATACATATTGATCTTTTAACTAGGTTTTTTTGAGCTGTTTATGATAATATACAAATGCCTATATTTGTATAGGGCTTTCCCTGGTAAGTGTGTATGTGTGTATATTATACGTGTGTATTCATTTTCTTAAGATGCTGTAACACAGTACCATAGACTGGGTATCTAAAACAACAAAAATTTACTCCGTCACAGTTCAGGAGGCAGGAAGTCTGAAATCAAGGTGTCAGCAGGGCCATGCTCCCTCCACGTCTCTGAATAGAGTCCTTCCCTGCCTCTCCCTAGCTGCTGGCAAGTCCTTCAATTCTTGGTGTCCTTGGCTTGCAGCTGCATCACCTCACTTCTTGCCTCTGTCATCAGGTGCCATTCTGCATGTGTCTCTGTCTCTGTGTCTAACTTTCCCTCTTGTTATAAGAATGTTTGTTGTATTGGATTAAGGGTCCACCATATTCTAGTATGACCTCATATTAACTAATTACATCTGCAGTGAGTCTATTTCCCAATAAGGTCAGATCACATTCTGAGGTACCAGGTGTTAGGGCCTCAACATATCCCTTTTGGGGCCACAACTCAACCCCTGACAGTGTGTGTGTATAAAATATGACAACATATATACAAAGACGTTTGTCTTCTCAATTTTACTAGTGGTTTTTCTGGTGCTTGCTTCCATGAACTTACCTTCACCCTTTCTCTACAAAAAAAAAATAGGCCTGTTCTGATAAGACATTAGAATTTGTCATGGCTGGTCTTCATGCTATAAACCAATTACTTGGCTACCCAAATCTTTTCATTTATAACATATTGTCTCACATTGGAGTTTAGAATGCAAAACTAATTTTGAAAGGTGATTCTGATTAATGTATACTTCTTGCTCTAGCATTTCTTTATATCTTATGCTTTAGCTCCCCTCCCCTTTTTCTGACCTAAATGTATTTTCTCTCAGGTTATTTCACTAAATTATTCCAAACTAATTTTATCACATTTTTCGATGGTGGGAGGCTAGGCAGGGTGGCCCTTTTGAAAGCCAAGCTGTACGGACTCTTCCAGGTTCATAAATATTAATAATGTGTTACTGTGCCTCTATATGCTAACACATTATTGCAGAGATTGTACAAATAAGGCATTTAATAATTTCATGCAGACCTGAAATAGCAAGAAAATGGGGCAATGACATTTGGGGGAGCGTAATATCTAAATGTTAATATTGTACATTTCTTATTAAGAATAAGAATCTTCTGATGATAATATTGCCCACTGCATGACAGCATTTCCTTTTTTAATTTGCACTTTATTTTATAGCTATTTTGTTCTTTATAAGGTAGTTATAAAAGAAAAGCAAGCTGGCATTTTGAATAGAAGAGTTGGGATTGTGTAGGGCAGAGTTGTTACTCAGTGTGCCTCAATCTTTTGATGAAAATTTCATTTTAGAATGAAAAGAATGGACACTTGCTTTCTAAGGGACTCTGCGTGACCAGGCTATCATTCTTAAGAAATGGATTGAACTGTCTTAGTAGCATCTCATAAAAAATTTAGTTAGCTATAAATGTTTAAGGCTGTTGCAGCTGAAATCATTTGCCTTGTGGGAAAAAATGAGGCTTTTTCCTTTTAAGTGTTTTGTTTTCTTTCTATTCTTTGATATATTAAGCAATGTACACCTTCTTACCTAACTATGCCACCAAGGTGTTGAGGTCAACAGACCAAACCCACATGCAGGACTGAAGAAAGAAGTGAGGGAAGTGTTTGAGATGCCTGGTTTTTGTGTAGGGGTATGTCTTATTGTTATTTTTTATTTTACATATTCTACTTTACTTTGGAATGCTAATTTTAGTTTCATCTGTAGGAGACAGTGTCTTGCTTTTACTTTCTAAAGGGATTCATTAAGTAAGACTTTTGTTGTCTTGTGTTACAATTAGAGAAATATCTTGGTTGATACTCAGGCCAGAGCTAAAAATAGAGTTCACTGATGTTCTCTATAATTCTTCCTGTTTTTATTTTTTTAAACTTCTTTTTTCATTGTCGTTCAAGTACAGTTCTTACTGTTTTAAAATGGAAAAAAAAGGTAGGCGAGAAAGAAAAGCCAATACTTAAGCAAACTACCAGGGACTTCTTTCATTACTAACAAAAAACTGCCAAGGTTGCCAATTTGCAAATAACTCTTCCTTCTCCTGGAGGGTAACTTGGAATTGTGTGTGTGCATACGGGTGTGTATTTGTGTGTGTGAGGGAGAGAGCGGGTGGGAAGAGAAAGGAACCTAAAGTTAGCAAGTGTCAGAGGGAGAAGAGTAGATGAGGTCAGAGGACTGGGACCTGATTAGAAACCTACTGCAGAAGTCCAGCTGCCTGATACTGACTTGGATGGTGGTGATGGCAGTAGAGGGGATGAACAATGGTCTGATTCCGACTGGCTGAGGAATGTGAGGAAAAGAGAGGTGTGTCATGGATGACTTGAAGGATTTTGGTTCGAGCAACTGGAAGAGTAGACTTTTACTGAGATGGGAAGCTTGGAGGAGGATCAAGTTTGGGAGAAATTTCTACAACTCTTTCCTTTGCCTATATTTCTTTGGCCATACTGTTTTTTTTCTTTTTCTAGTTTTTATAGGACACGTTAGGCATGCTTCCACCTTACAATCTTTGCATTTTCTCATCCCCAGGCCTGGAAGGTTCTTGTCTCACATATCCACTTTGGTCCCTCTTTCAATTCCATCAGAACTCTGTTCAGATGTCACTGGCTCAGAGAGGCCATCCAGCCACGCATGACATCACTGCCTTCACTTTGTACTACCACCATCTACTTAAACACTCACTATCCCCATTCCTTGCCTTTTAAAAGTAGCTGCAGAATGTTTCTATATAGAAATTTATGTGTTCTACATACTTAATATTGTCTAGATTCCCTATTGTCATTTTTTGTCTGTTTTATTTGTTGCTCAACACCTGAAAGGCTGCTTAGCACTGAATGAAAATATTTTTGTGAGGTCAGGAATGAATTCACCAATCAGGCTCAAAAGTGTAAATCACAAATGAGAAGAGGGATTTATTTGAGGTATAACATTTATTACCTTTTTTCTCCCATGAAAAGATGTAGTAAAGCAACTGAGAAAACAAGCCACAGAAAGAGGAGAAGAAACATGAAGTATATTTAACCTAGAAGAATTACTGCCCGGAATACATAAGGAATTTCTAAATATCAATAATAAAATAATAAATAGCATTGTAGCAAAAAACAAAAACAAAAAAGGATGACAATAGCCATTATTCAGAAAATGTATCCTAGTGGCCAAACAAACATGAAAAGATGTTCCACATTAGTAGTCAGGAAAATAAAAAATAAAACCTCACTGAGAAATCATTTCTCAATAGTAACCAATATCTAAAAATTATGACAATAATAAATTTTGGACAGGATAAGAAGCAACACAGCTTTGGGAGTGAATATTCAAACACTTTGGAAGTAATTTGGCACTAGCTGTAAAATTTGAAGATATACAGGCTTATAGATGAGCAATATCAATCACACACACACAGTAGAGAAACTTCTGTGCATGTACACCAGGAAACGTGATCAAGGATGTTCCTAGAATGATAGCAATGGCAAAAAATGGGGAAAAAAGAAACCTGTACCTGTTCACCAATCGTAAGAGAGAGAGAGATATAGATAGCAATAGAGATGAGTAGACAGGAGTTCTCTGCAGCTGTTAAAATGAGTAAAGTGCATACATATTCATCTATAAGGATGAATTTCAAAAATGAAATGCTCAGGGGAAGAAGCAGAAAATTTTACACAAATTATTTCATTTATGTAAGGTCAACATTCAGTAATATGTTGCATTGGAATGCATTTATACATGGTAAAACTTTAGAGAATATCAGGAGAGTAGTTAAAACAGATTCAGAGTAACGGTCACCAGTGGAGGGAGGGAGAGGGGGTATGACCTGGGAAGATAATGTTCGATATCTTCAAATATACTTACATATTCCACTTTTTAGTTTGAGTGATGGTGAAAATGCATTTGATTTTTCATAAACATAATTGTTTTTTAAGTTGTATATACAGTTTAAATTTTTAAAGACTTTATTTATTTTTAGAGGGAGGGGAAGGGAGGGAGAAACAGAGGAGGAGAACCATCGATGTGTGGCAGCCTCTTGTATGCCCACCACCCAGGCAAGTGCCCTGAGTGGGAATTGAACCAGCAACCCTTTGGTTGGCAGGCTGGTGCTCAAGCCACTGAACCAGACCAGTCAGGGCTGTATTAAATTTTAAAAAATAAATAAATAAAAAGAGGAAAGTGGGAATGATATGGATCCAGAAAGCAGAGACAACTCTTTTGAGGAATTCACTGTAAAAGTACCACCTTCTATGGAAAATGTTGTCTGACCTGTTAACATTGGGTTAGGTTCCTTCTTCTTAAGACACTGTGGACCTTCCCCTAATATACCTTGGGTTAGTTAAGTTAATGCAGCTATGGTAATAGATACTGCCCCTTCTCGTGGCTTCGCAGATTCATACAATAGATGTGGGATGCTCAAGTAAGGACTGGTAAATCAGGTATCCTGGATCTTTGCATCTGGTGATTTTATTATTCTCAGCAAGTGACTTACAGTCTCTTTGAGAGAAGGAAGAACAAGGATCATTGCTCGTATGGGAGATTTTCATGGTCAAAGCCTGCACTTCCACCTAAGTATGATTGGCCAGAACTGACTCGTAATGAATCTGGCAAGTGTTATCTAGCTGTGGGTTCAAATTAAAAAGACGCAGGTTTTAAATAGCTGGCCAGTCATCCTTTACTGCATTTTACTCATCTAGTTAAATCTGGTTAAATAATCTATTTACGTTTTCTTCCTGCACATAGAACCCACTCACCAAGGGGGACAATCTAAAGTCCCATCACTATTTTGAGCTCAGAGATCCGTGCCTCCAGGTAATGCCCATCTTCCCCATCACTATTGGATGTGACTTCTTGTAGTCTTGCAACCTCTGCTTTAAAAAGACAAGTTGTCTCCCTCCCACATCTTCTTTTACCCAATGTACAGTGGGAAGAGAGGGATAGGGAAATTGCAATAAAAATGCCCATTTGGAAAAAGGAAGAGTGAGGCGTTGTATTCACTGGTACATGGCAAGAATAATATCCTGCTGGAGGGTGACAGTCTCTTTTTACCATTGGTTCCACCCTCTGTATCCCTAGTGCACAGAATCATGCCCATTGCCTGACTGTACAATGTCACAGAGTTAATTGTGTTAATGTATGTACTACACCTTGTACAGAGTAAGAGCTAAATAATAGTTGTTATCATTGTTGTTATTATTATATCACAACAAACTTAAGTGCCAAGTTTCTTTGGATTTGGCTGGAATTATATAGACTTAGTGTTTTAAGATGAATTATTATTGGGATCATAAGCTATAGGTGGTCATTTTTTCTACCATTTGAGATATATGTGTGTGTGCATCTAGGAATATTATTGCTTAATAAATGCATTTTATTGTAAACAACAATTTATAGAGGAAATATGGGGAGCGTTAAGAGATCTGTCGTTTGAACATGTTAGGACATCTTGCTTTAAAGTTCTGCAGACATTTTCTCTACCTATAGCACAAAAATCTGTAGTTTGTCATCTTCTAAAAATGATAAAATTTGTAGCAAAAACACTGAGAATTATTCCTTAGGTGACTTCTAAACTTTCAGCTTTCATAGGGACATCACAGCTTTTGTAAAATTGGTGCTTCATCTTGGAAAAGGCCTTGTTTTGGAGCTGAGGAATAATAGTAAAGGAGACTGCTACATACATAACATTAAACTCTTATGTCTTCATTACGTGAACATGCAAATTAAGTAGAATAGACCAGTTACAGTTTAGAAATTGTTAAAAGACTTTGCAAAGGCTCCTTTAAGCTTTGGTCATTTCATGTAAGTAATCCCAGGTCTGTGTTGACCAACCTGACTCTGGGTAGAAAGTCCAGTTGTTTGCAGTGCGGGATAACACACCTGTGCAGGTGTCACCAAGGGCTCTACAGTGGCACGCTGAGCTCTGTGCTGAGCTCCATCCCACACATGAAGAATGTTCAGCCAGCTATGTGTTGCTTGTCTTGAACCTGTTCTAGAATTAATGAAGAGATCTTCAATTTATAGTCCAGAGTCCATGGTTAGAGACAAGAATCAATTGAATGTCTTTTCTTTCCGAAACACTGTGCCAGTCTCTTTCATAAGCATTTTGTGGAATTTATTTCTTCCTCTTTAGCACAGGTGGCAAATACAAGGCCATTTAGCCAAATCCGGCCCCCCACCTTGTTTTATCAGGCCCAGCACCTTGTTTCTACCCTGTGGCAGCGCCGAGCTCCTTGCCTCTAGTTAAGGAGTAGTTACATTTATACAGTCCTAAAGTTACATTTGGCCCTTTGAAGGCAACCACGAGGCTGATGTGGCCCCCAGTGAAAGTGAGTTTGACACCCTGCAAAACATCCTGGCCACCTTCTCTTAATCTCTTGGCTCCCCCTGGGTTCTCTATCCTTCACCCAGCTGGATAACAGAAAGGTTTACTTTCAGCTTGTTCCTGTTGGTTCAACTTCCTGGGGCTTTATCCCTGTTTATGTTGTTCTAGGAGGTAAGCTAACCCTGAAGTTAATGAATTTTAAGCTTCAGGGCCCGTTACTTCCATGGAGCCCTTCCAAGCCCATGGATTTTGAATATTGTATAAGGTGGCCCCCAGTTGTGTGGTACGTTGTTAACCAAAACTCACATCTTGCTTTCCATGGCTGTATTATTCCACACTGAACATCTGTAGCCATCATTTTTGGTATTTTCCTCAGCCTTTTTCCTTGTAAAACCAAAGACAAAACCAAAACATACTGAACTGAGCTGTTTTTAATTCATTGAGTAAGTCATGTTCTAAACCATGTTGGCTTTCAGGTTCTGTGACATTGTGGCTCAGTGACTATTCTTTGGAATTTTCTAAGTTCTAAAAACATGGAAACCTAAAACAAGTTGTTATTTGAAATATAAATGTGGGGTTTTGTAGTCAGAATTAAAGGGGAAGGATGGACTATAGCATAACTAACTTGATTAATTCTTAATTGAGCAAATGGTATTACAGAGTTATTATTTAGCATACTTTTTATTAGGGAGAAAATAGTAAAGAAAACTCAACCTGCAAGTAGTTTATAGTTAAGCGAAAGGAAGAGCTAAATACACATACTTTTATGTGACGACTTTAGAGATGTTGGAAAACTGCTGAGCAGCTGGGGATTGAGCATGGCTTGGAGGATGAACAGAAGAATGGACATGCTTTTCCCCCCAGACACAAGGAACATTCTGAGCCAAGACATTTGATTTGAGGAAGCCTGATGAGTTTAAGGTACTTTATGTACTTAACACGCTGAAGGGCAGGAAGTAGGAAGACGGGTGGCAGGGTGTGAAACTCGGTGTTCAGATGTGGGTAATGTGATTTGCAAATGCAATTACAAGGCTATAGAAACCATTATATTGGACAAGTTTAAGTGATAGTGGGACTTAGAGGAAGCCTCCTGCTATTTCCTGTGCTGAGCCTGAGCTGATAGTAGAACAGACTGCTTTACCAAAAAAATGTGAGATTGTAACGTGATGGAAACATCAAGACATTTGTCTTGAACATGAGACAAATCCAGGCTGGGATCCTGGCTCTGTTGTTCACTAGGTGAGACCCTTTGCAGAGCTGACTCACTGGTTCTTTATGTGTGATTTGGCATTCTGTGATGAGACCTACCTTGCATACTTGCTGTAAGTATGGATTAACTCATATATTTACGTAGCATATGGTAGGTACTTAGCAAATGGTATCATTGTTATTATTATTACTACTGATAAAGTAAAATAAGTCAAAAGAAGAGAGAAGGATATTAAACCATCATGGGAGCTGGAGGTTATTTGAAAGGTAAATTTCCATAAGTTGCAGTAGCATCAGTATATTACAAAAGATTACGTGGAGAGAGGGCTGTGGAAGGACGCTGCTGCCTCTCTGGGCAGTGCTCATTTTGGTTGCAATTCTGTATTCTGTGTATTTCGACGAGTCAGTATAAACTTGGTTAAATCCTGCAGGAGATTTTTTTCCTAAACTAAATCTTTTTAGTTGGCACAACAGCTAAATGTGTAGGAGGAAAAGAGAAGAAGGGAAAGTGCAATTTTTTTCTTTTTCAGTTTAAGGAGAACAAAAACAGCCCTAGGAAAATGTTTAAAGGCATGTCCACCAACTAGAACAAATCAGTGCAAACTTTTGTGGCAAAATGTTGAAGTGGCCAAAGAATCCTAGGCTTACCTGCTGCGCACATCCCAGGGTTTGCTTTTCACCAGGAGTGTGTGAGCAACCCCGTTTTCTTAGTAAAATTTATTAAAAATGAGTGAATGGGATGGAATTGGCCAAGTGGACAAAAGAGGTCAAAATTAGAGGGACTGTTCATGCATTCAGTTCTTACTTAGTGTCTGCCCCAGGCAACAACATACTGTGCTAGATGCTGAAAGTGATGCAAAGTAGAGACCTTCCCTGCCATTGGTTTATCAGAAGACACACATTCGAAATGCATTCTCTTGTAGAGCAGGTGGGCTTGATGAGGTATGTGTTGGCAAATGCTGCGGGGTTTTAGACAAGAACTTTCTGAACTTGTGTCCCTGCTCTGCTCACTGACACCACCCTTGTCAGATGAGTGAGGGATCATAGTCTCATACAGACTGCCAGATTTGGAAATGGACATTTTTTCCTTCTCCTTCTCAACCAACATTTCCTGAGGGTACCTGTTTTCTGTCATGCAGACACATATTCTCCTTTTCTCTTCTGTCCTTCCCATTAATATTTTTTTTCCTCTGACATGTAGACACTTCTGTCAGATAGAGCTGCCTAAGTAGTCAAAACAACATATCTTCTTCTTGTGTCCACTTTTTTGGGGGGGGCGCAGCTTGGAACTGTCAGTACCTTAGTTAGGGTTCCATTTTGCAAGCTGTAAATTGGATTAGCACAGACCTCACTGGAATGTCTGGTTGTTTTGTTTAAGAAGGACTTATGCACCCCAATGTCCATAGCAGCACAATTTACAATAGCCAAGTGTTGGAAGCAACCTAGATGCCCATCAGTAAATGAATGGATCAAAAATCTATGGTACATTTACACAATGGAATTCTATGCAGCACAAAGAAAGAAGGAGCTCCTACCCTTCGTGACAGCATGGATGGAACTGGAGAGCATTATGCTAAGCGAAATAAGCCAGGAGGTGAAAGACAAATACCATATGATCTCACCTTTAAGAGGAACCTAATCAACAGAACAAACAAACAAGCATAATATAACCAAAGACACTGAAATTGAGAACAAGAGAGAGAGATAGGAATTTCAAGGGAAAAGGGGAAGGGTTTAGAGCAACAAGTATGAAAGACAATGGACATAAGCTAGGGGGGTGGAAATGGGAGGGAGCTAGGGAGGGCTGGGGCGGTGGGCTGGGATGGGAGTAGAAGACAGAAAACTGTATAAGAACAACAATTAAAATAAAAAAATAAAGAAAGAAAAAAAAGAAGGACCTATGAATATACTGTTTAGAAACCACATGTAATCTTGAGATGCAGTCATCTGGGTCTTTAGCACTGAAATACACCCCAGGCTTCTCAGCAGCAGGCAGGCGTACAGTTACTGTGTTGCCTACAGACACTTTCTTAGTGGAAAGGATGCCTGACTTCTGGGGGTAATCACCACAAAGACTACCCAGTCTTTTGTCCAATTTACTGTCTTGACGTTAATTCCATGTATCAGCAATTCTTTGCAAAGTAAATTTCACCCTGTTTTTATATATTTATGTATTTTGCAAAACCTTGCATATAGGCTATCCTTCTACCATATTTAACACTATGGTAAGAAATTAAATTACATTCTTACTATCCTTTTTTTCCTCTTGTTAGCTTTTTTCCATACTAAAAAGGTTGCTCTCAGCTTTTGTTGTTTTTTTCTCAACTTTATAATAACACCAACAAATATTTTTATAGTGCTTTTATGTGCCAGGTACCATTCTAAACCACTTTCTACTATTGACTCTTTCAATCCTCACAGCAATGTTAGGTGTTTATTACTTGTTCCTGTTTCATTGATGAGGAAATTGAGGTCCAGAGACATTAGGTGTGGTGTTTAAGGTCACACACTAAATGATGGACCCAGTGTTTGAACCCATCCATCTACTCCCCCTCTGGAATCTGTGCCTTTAGCTATTTCACATATTTTGCCCTCAAGTTGGCTTCTAGTACCTTGCTCTGGCTTTGGAATGTGCATATAGCCATATAAGCAAATACAAATTTTTGTTTTTTAACTTGTGATAACTGACCTTGAGCAGTAACATTTTTAGCCCAAGACCTAGATCCTGGAAATGGGAGATCATCTACAAAGAAAACAGAATAAAGGCCCTTTTATCTTATGCAGAACCAGCCCAAGGCCAACTTGTATAATAGGTGAAGTGTATCTTTGGCATCTTTTCACCTTTCTTTCTCTCTTACTTTTTAGCACTCTTTTTGACTTTCATGCTATTTTTTTTTTGCTCCACTTTCAGTAACTCGAGCCTTTCTAATTCCTAAGAATGTCCCAAGGTCTTAATGTAGCTCACCTCAAGTACATGCTCAGCGGAAAACAATCTACTCTCCTTCCGATCCTGTAATTCCTCTGCTCAGAAGCCATCCGAAAATCATATTTTGAAATGCAAAAAGTTTTGCATAAACATATTAATCACAGCTTTTGTTTCAATAATAAAAAGTTGGAAACTGCCTAAATGTCCAACATCAGATGAATGCTTAAGTAAATTATGGTAAATTCATGTAATGTGGCAGTTATCTGAATTTCATGCCTTTGCATAAAACATAAACACTACATAGATGAGTTTTTGGTGGGATTACTCCTGGACATTAGGTTCTCCACTTCGCTTCCGGGACGTAGGGTAGATGATTCCATTCTTTTGCCAGAAAAAGCACCTTTCTTTCCTGAAAGATAAAACGTACAGTCACAAAACAGAAGGGGAACCTGATCACATTGATTTCAAATAGAGTTCCCCAAGGGATGATGTTCTATCTCCTTCAACATCAGCTGATTACAGGAACAGGAGACAGAATGTAAAAGTAGGGTTGGGAAGCCATTTTCCCGATCTAATTTGCAGTGTCCCCTGGATCAACCTCTTGAGTGAGTTGCTTCCATGCAGGGCAGTGCTAGCAGAGAGTGTCTGTGGAAAGCAAGAAGCACCATGCTGTCAATGGAATTGTTACTATTTTTATATCACAGGGTACCACCTATGCACGTGGGTGTGTCTGCACTACAGATATGCAAATGCAAAATCGAATGTCTAAGTCTTATGTCGAACTCTGTTGTATACACCACACTATTCACTCTTTTATCAAGGATGGCCATGCAAAGAAAAGGTGAAACATAAGGACTAAATGATTGGAAAATAAATTGTAAACCTCAAGTACATTAAAAATAGAAATGATCAGTAAAGAGAACTAAGCCCCTAAGAGGGTTGATGCTGCTATCAACTCTATGTAAACTGAGAACTCTGTTTTCTCTTATCAAGAATGAGCTGCTGTATAGATCTGGCCTTATTAAAACAAACTACAAGTGACTATCTAAATTATTACGCTAAAATCAATGCTACTCTGCTAAATGAACATTGTCTAATGCTGTGGTTTTTCTTGATCATGAAGTGACATTTGCAGATACCGGATTTGACCCCTCCTAGTCTCATGGTATTTCCTGTTCTCCCCCTCCCTTGTTCCCTTAGTGCTTACATAACTTATGGTATCTCTTGTAGTAAATCGAAAATATGAACTTCACGTCACAGGAATTTATGTGTTTTACTAGAAACTGGCATAATAATTCAGAAGTGGAATTTATGACAAAATCATAGCCACCCAATTACTAATCAAATTATTTTCCTGTAGAGGCAGAAAGAAGGAGTTAATCTCTATTTCAGTTCCCAAAGTGTGGTCCACAGCAGCAAGGTTCTAAGTCCTCCACAATCATGGGGGGCAGGGAGGCTGCATGAGATGAGGAAATAACATTTGTTGGATGCTTACCATAGACAAGACACGTTCAAAACAATGTTATTTTAAAACAATGTTATTTTAATGTTCTGTACACCCCTGAGCCAGTTGGTTCTCTGTAAATGTTGCCCTTGAAAAAACTAAAGTTCATAAAATCTGGAGTAAATAGCTGTAAAGCGTAGGTAGGAGGATGGAGGAGTAAAGGAAGTTTTCATTAAAGAAATGGCCACTGGGTTACTAATTAAAAGATGAATATGTGTTCCCTGAGTAAGGTCATATTTACTTTTTCACTTTTCAAAAGGTACATATTTACTTTTAAGTAAAGAGTGGGAGGGGACAGCATTGGCAGAGACTGCGGTGGGTGGGAACTCAAAAACAGGAAAAGTGCGGTGCAAGGACAGCGTGTGGGACAACACACAAGGCTGAGGCTGAGGAGGCGAGGAGGCGCTAGACCTGGCAGCGCTTTTCTACACTTGTTTTAGGAATTCAGCTTCGTCCTTAAAGCTGTGGGAAAGCCATCGAGAAGCTTTAATTGAGGGCTTCTATAGGAACAGATGTGCTTTTTCAGCACAATGTCACAGTTGTGATAGGGAGTACCTGTCAGTGTGGTCCCAGGAAAGGCTACCAGTTCGGTAATTTGGGGGAAATGCGTTGGTAGTTTAGGTGGAGTGGCTCTGAAAGAGATGGAGACAGGTGGACAGTTTAGGGATGATAGGGAATATCAAAGAGGATCTGACTTTTAAAAATGGGATCATTTGTTTACCAGCGCTGGATTAGGAACATAGGTCGTGTCTTTGGTTTGGGACCTGTTGTGTTTGCCACACCTGTGAAATGTATCAAAAGAACCATGAAAAGGCAGTTGGACATGTGAATCTGGACTCTAGAAGAGAGATCTAGGTTTACAAATTCGGGGATGGGCCTGGTTAGACCACCTAAGGTGAAGAACCGGACAGTTAATAGCTACATTAAGAAGAACAACCCTGCAAGGAAAAATAGAAGCCAGATCAGAGGGAAAGAAGAAGATACTGTTTTTTAAAAGAAAATGAAATTGATGTTTCCAAATATAGAAACGGGTAAGTAGTATCAAATGCTGTAAGGCTCATCAGAGATGAAGCAGAAAACATTTTTACCAGTTTTTAGGAACATGGAGGGTCCTAGAAAGAATCAATTCAGAGGCGAAGGCAAGATGGGAAGGGTTGAAGAGTGAAGGTTGAATGAGAATATAGAGAAATAAACGACAATTAAAAAAATTATGAATGGAAGGAGGGAGGGAAGAAGGTGCGGGGAGAGAGGGAGAGAAGGTAAGGTGGTCAGGGCTGGAAGACAGCATGTTCTGAGCAGAAAGAACAAAAACAAATGGCCTTGGGGCACAAGAATGCTTGAGATGCTTGAAGGAGAGCAAGAAGGACAGAATGACTGGAGCTGAATGAGCAGGATTATTAGATTTTACATTGCAATCTAAAGGTGATGAGAATGCTGTGGGAGCTCTTGAGCAAAGATGCGACATCGTCTCGTTTTCACTGGATTATTGCATCAGACTGCCTTTCAGAGAACAGGCTGAAAAGGAGGCAGGAATGGAAGGGCTGGGGGATGGGACTAAGTAGAAGACTGTTGAGTTAACATTAAGATGATGTTTATTTAACATCTACTAATCAAACAGACAGCTTTAGCCTAAGCTAGAGACATTGGTTCTTTGAACATGGGTAAAAGAGAAGTGGTTGGACTTGAAATATAATTTGTTAATGGATTGAATGTCAGTACGAGAAGAAGAGAGGAGTCAAGGGTGATTTTAAAATTTTTAGCTTGAGCAATCAGGTGGTTTAAGAGCACTAGAAAAGGAGCAGATTTGAAGAGGGGGAGCAGCAAGACTTCAGTGCTGAAATTAAAGGAATGATCATTTTATTTATAGGATCCTTATGAGAGTAAATGAAGTAATGAATGTTGAGGACTTTGCAAAGAACAGTAAACATTTATCAAATGTTTATTGTTGTTGTTATTATACTATTATTCTTATGATTATTGACAATATTGAAAAGCAGTATCCTGGTTTGGTGGGTATGAAACTGTTTTATTCTTTGCCTGCTCTTTGAACAATTTATTTATTCAATCTTAGTTTCTTTCTGTCTAAAATTTTTCAAGGTGAGTATCAGATGAGAAATTGTCTAGAAAATCTATGAAATTCCAATCAGTTGTGAACAACCTAGGATTCTATGAATTGACTGGTTAGTAATATTGCAATGCTCTTTTTACTTTATTGATATTTTCCTTTTAAAAACAAGCCACTCTCAGCCCTGGCTGGTGTAGCTCAGTGGATCGAGTGCGGGCCTGCGAACCAAAGGATCGAGGTTTGATTCCCAGTCAGGGCACATGCATGGGTTGCAGGACAGTTCCCAGCAGGGGATGCACCAGAGGCAACCATACATTGATATTTCTCTCCCTCTCTCCTTCCCTTCCCCTCTAAAAATAAATAAATAAAATCTTAAAAAAATTAATTAAAAAAGCCACTTTCAAAGCAGATTTAGTGTATTTTTACAAGCATTGCGAATTATCTTATTTTAGGCTATCATAAAGCACTGAAAATATTTAAAGAAAATTAGCAAAAATTATCTCACTGTAAAATCAGTCATTACTTAAAAAAAAAAAAAAAAAGGCCTTTCTAGAGGTGAGGAAACACATCAACACATCAATTATTCCCACCCCCAATATGTACTCAGCTATTTTGAAATTAAATCTTTGGTCTCCATTGTAAGATTTTAGAAAATTGGATACAAACTTGGAGGACTGATGAGAGGAGAGCCTAGGGAGTTTGAGATTTAATTACTTCTTTTAAAAAGTAAACTTCAGTCAATTAAGGAGCCATGATTTGTCTTCTGTTATTAAATTAACTGGATCGTGCAATAAAATATCAGTGCGGTCTGCGACACTCACCGGGACAGCCACTGCAGTGTTAATTATTTATGTTGCCAAACCTACCAAACAACCACTACTATAGATGTAATAGATGGAAAAAATCTCAAGAACTGTTCCACCTCTACTTTTCCTCCTACATCAGGAATGTTTTTTTAAAAAAATTCTCTGCTCTCATGACCTCCCTGTCTCAAGGTTTCATCCATAGGTTGATGCAGCAATATCGGCACCTATTAGTGATTCTTAGGGCAGAAATTATTAGTATCAACTAGTTCTGGTGACCAACTGTGAATGATGTGGAGGGTTGGAGAGTACTTGGTCCAAAAATCCAAACAGTTTGCACTGAAACACACCCCCTCTGCTGCTGCTGACTGTCACCTAGTGCTGGAAGGCACTGAGGATGAAGTCTTGTGGTGTCACTGTGGGATGCTGTGGATGCTGAATAGATCCTCACCCCTAACCCCTGGGGAGATCATCCCTGTATTCTGATGCGTTTCTTCCAAGTGGCTGAGGCCACTCCACACATAGATCTCAGTGGCCTCTAACAAGTACTACAATTGTAGGGGCAAGTGCAGTTGCCTTTGTTATTCAGATGGAGAAATGAAGGCATGCTATGGTTATAAGAGTAGCCCTTTTAGTGCTAAGTTGCCTAATAATGGGTCTGGCTTTCTTTATTGCATACCTGCTATTATGCAGACATGGGGCTGGGCTGATTTCGTTTCCCCTGACCCACCTACACAAGTATTTAGGTGACAGGCAGGGCTGCTCACGAGAGCATCAGCTGCGTCAGCTCTCACCACGAACCTACTGGGCAATGCTGGTTTTGTAGTTCTGGCATCGCGCTCTGCTTTATTTTCCTCACTACTATGACTGTTTCCCAAGCTCCTGCCCTGGACAGGTCAGGACTGCTGTGAGCATTCTGCCAGCTAATGGCTGGTTATTAGCTCACTTCCTCCAGAGTCTCAGCAGGAGAGACTGACCTGTGTGGCTTTATCTGAACCATGGATTTTCTTTCTTGCATTGAACTGCAGCCCCGACTTTCCTAAAGGTCTCTCTATAGCTGTGATCCCTACCTTGACATCCTGACATATCACTTCCTGCTAAGCACCCTCATACAACCCTTTAAGGAAGTATTTTATAGTTGAGAAACTTGACAGTGAGAGTGTAGCTTACTTGCTCAAGGTCACATAGCTGGTGTTTGAGTGTGAATTCTGATCTACATTCCACTTCCTGTTCTGTGCTCTGCCCATCCCATTGTACTTGATTCGTTCTGAATTCCAGCTGCTCTTGTATGAATGACTGGCAAGTGTTCAAATTTCACTCACATTTTATACTCTTAGAGCAAGTGAATAATCGGATCTTGAACTTCACTATTTTCAGTTAGTGCTTTACTTTATCTTGCCTCAGGTTTAATGAAATATTACTCTGCTTCCTAGGGGGTTATATATAATGAGCCAATATACCTGACTGTCTACTTAAAGGTGGCTAGATACCATATCTAGGGCGTGGTATTCCATTGCACTGCCCTAGTGAGAATTCACTTTCTCCAAGAGGTGCTTGCTGTTCTGAGAGAGAGGACATTCTTACCCCGAGTCCTACCCCACCACACCAAGTCTAGTTGTACAATAACTGTGTGGGACTAGACTTAATTATCTCCTCATTTTCTGAAGCATTTGTTCCAAAGGAGTAATCTCATTTGATGCTGGCACAGCATGTTTTCATAGGTTCAAGGCTATACATGGTGATGGTTAAGAAGGCTAAAAGTAGCCCTGACCTGTGTGGTTCAGTTGGTTGGGCATTGTCCTGCAAAGTGAAAGGTTGGTGGTTCGATTCTCCTCAGGGCACATACCTGGGTTGCAGGTTTGATCTCTGGTTGGGGCATGTATGAGTGGCAACCGCTCAATGTTTCTCCCTCACATGGTTGTTTCTCTCCCTCTTTTTCTCCCTCCCTTTTCCTTTTCTCTAAAAATAAACAAACAAAATCTTAAAAAAAAAAAAAAAAAAGAAAAGAAAGCTAGAAGGTAAAAGGAAAACCTGTGAGGGCAAAGCCATCTCAAGGGGAAAGCTTAAACTATTTATATCACCACTTTATTTGTAAATACTCATTTGTTTGGGTAGCTAGGAATCAATGGGCATGGAAACCATTTTTATATAGCACAGTCTGCAAGATCCTGGGTAACATGATATCTTCATCTCCCCACCTCCCCCAGGATTACTGGGTTGAGGTGAGGCAACTGAAGCTTCAAATCAGGTTTCACATTTTGTGTGAAGAGTGTCAGTCTTTTATAGGATTTCTTCATTATAAACATAGTAGGTCATCCTTGAAAAATATAGGTCTCTCTGAAGATTCAGACATAACACCCTAGTAGTTATTTACACAACTTTGTGAAATTGATTAAGAGATTCCTCTCAGGTAGAAAGCAGGAGAATTAATGGTGAAGGAGAAGGAGAAGGCAGAGGAGGTGTCACGAGCATAAGTCCATGATAGTCTTTCCTATGAGTCACCGGGCAACTGCTCAGCTAGCTGCCTGCTGAGCAGCCTGGCGCCAAGGAATAGACAAGAGTCATACATAGTAACTATGCTATTCACTCAGCTTTTATTGAATGCAGGTTCACTCAAAGTAGAACATCAACATACATAAATATCGTGCTCACACTGTAACACAATCTAAGACGAATGTAACACACACAGAGCAATCAATGGGGGATAATGAACCCGAGTCCCAGAGTCTCAGTCTGCAGGTCTGGGAGACAGCATCGCAGGCAAGGGAGATGTCAGCATCTTGCAAGGAAGGATCCCGGAGCCAGGTGGGCAGCAGGGCAGACAAAGTCCTCAGTCCAGCAGGGCAGAGCCTCTAGCAGCCGATGCCAAGGGAGATCAGCACGGCGTGGAGCAGCACTCTGGTGTGTGGAGCTCGGCTGTCTCAGCAGTGGTCTGGAGCCTGCCTCAGTTATACCTTGAAAGTGGTGGACTCCACCCTTCTTCTGGGTCTTTTGACAAATGTCTTGGCACCCCTGCTGGTAAGTGTGGAGTTCCCCCAGAGCTTATCTATGGGTGGTCCCACTCTGCAGACAGGGCTGTTCTGATCACATGTGCTGGTTTCTTGGTATGTCTCCTTGCCCAAATGTTTTCAAACACTTACTAAATTTGTTTCCTAATGGGAGAAAACAGCAGGTCATCCTTTTTATTTCAGGTGCTTCCTATAAGTCGGTCTTACTTTTAAGATGACAAGGAAGAGAAGTTCTCAGGGGCCTTCAAAGCCTTCATGGCAGGCTTTGTGTCCTGGCTTAGTAAGACACCAGAAAACAACTGTTGGTTGAAGTCAGTTGATTTCTTTTACTAGAACAAGCAGCAAATACTTTGCCTTTTGATTGATTTGTTAAAATCTGTGACAGAATAATTAGTTATCAAGTACCCATTCTAAGTAAACCGGAATCCTATTCTTTCGTTCCTTGGAAAGTTCAGCTTTCCTGTGCTTTTTAAAAATGTGCCAGTGTTGTGTCTATGTTGACTTATGTTCTTGGTTTCATGAGAAAATATTGTTTCTTTTAACAGAAAATGTTGAACACTCCCCACTTTGGAGATATTAAATTTTATAAATTGAATATATAAAATTATTTTATATACTGATATAAAAATTATTTTATATCCTGAATATATAATTTTTATATATTGCCACTTACTAGGATGAAGGTATACAAACATAAAGTATATATATTCAAAAAAGCCTTAATTAATCTTAGTAAGTAAGTGACATTAGTTTAAATACAAATCATTGTACTTAGGAATTTTCTGTATTTGTCTGAGATGGGCCAAATTTTTCAACTCTTAGTAACAGGAAACAAAAGAAACAAAGTTTTTTCTCATATTTAAGATACGGGAGGGCAGGGGTATATCTCTCTGAAATACATTTCCACCAGATGGATCATACAGTGCATCAGTCAGTCAAGGCAGTAGAGGTAGAGAAAGGAAGAGTTACTTCTTTACCCCATTTGACATCTTCATCTGAATAAACTGGTGGGGAATTTTGCACTTGAAATTATGCATCTTGTAAAATAACACACTTTAATAATCCCTGTAGGCAGCTAGCTTTCTCCATGTAGTAGATAATAATTCTGCTTACTTATGATCTTGAAAGAACCATATTTATAATCTTGCTTAGAGTGAAACAGACTGTTTACACACAGTGTAGAATAATTGTGTTTATCCAACTCACCTTCTGTTGAGTTGCTGTGGTGATCAGCTGAATCATTTCATTGGGTAAACTCTCTGGAAGGTACTTGGAAAGAACATGTGAGCCCACTGCAGGCTGTGCCTTGCTGAGCCTTGTTCAAGTGACCAAGAAGAGTGAATAAATGATCCACTGGTGCACAGCTCTTGGGAGCGGTGCTCACTTCTGAGAAATCTGGTTCAATACCTATTAACCATAAATTCTCATGTATGCTTTCTCATAGGATTCCTTTAGGGTTGGTCTTATTCTTCAACATGTTGCATTTTGGGAAACCTAAGTATAATTTCTTCTTACACAGAGCCTTGATGTCTAGTCTGCTGCTAAATCATAGTGAACTTGTGTTTTGCAGCAGAATTAGCTCCTGTCATAAGTACAGATAGTATCTCACCCAAGAGAAAGACACTGGCATGAGAAGACTCAACAACTATTGAATATCCTGGAATGCACATTGGTGCCAATAGACTCTCTGTTCCACTTTCTCTGGACTCAACCACCTTCAGTAACTGCAAATGGAGAACTTTGGGTCAATGTCTGACCATGGGACATTCCACAGTGGGACTGGGGAGGGCAGGTGCAGTTGCTTGAGATTTTTAAACTTCATATTATAAAGTATTTCAAACATACCAAAACTGGAGAGAACAAGTACTCATCAGTCTTTTAACAATTTTTGATACTTTGCCAATCTCATTTCATCTTCCCTCCCATTTAGAATTTTTTAAAACATTTCATTTGTTTATCTTTAGAAGGGAAGGAGAAAGGGAGAGAAACATCAATGTATGGTTGCCTCTCGTACATCCCCTGCTGGGACCTGGCCTGCAACCCAGGCATGTGCCCTGACTGGGAATCAAACTGCAATCTCTTGGTTCACAGGCCCTCGCTCAATCCACTGAGCTACACCAGCCAGGGCTAGAATTTGTTTTGCTAAAATATTTTAAGGCATATCCCAGATATCATGTTATTTCACCTATGTATATTTCAATAATTTACATGAGTTTTCAAATTACTAGTCTTTTATGTTGAGGTTTCTTTTCGTGTCTTTACCCACTGTGGAAGCTCATCTCTCTTTATAGATAGTATGTCTCCCTGTATCTTCTGTAACAGCAATCACCTGTCTGGTCTGGACTGACCATTCATAAAACCATAACAGTTTAGTTTTAACCTAATCTGCTAATTTAATAAGAGAGAAAATTGAGGTTCAGAGGAGTAAAATGTGTTTGCCAAATAAAACAACTGGCAGAGCCAAGAGATTGAACCAAGAGTTCATGATCTCAGTGTTTTCCTCTCATATGATGCTGTCAGTCTGCAGTATAAAAGGCTTTACCCACAGATGCAACACCCCACTTTGTGGAGGGTTGTCTTAAAATGTGCATTATTACCCTGAGCTGGGCCTTTACAGCTTTCCCACGTGTCTAGGTTAGCAGAGCTGTTTAGTAAGTTGATACCTTTGATCAGGTAAATAGGATAACACTGTAAAGAGTGAAGGGTAGAGAATATGAATTTCATTCGAATAAGGAGCATGATGGGTCTAGGGGGATTAGTATTGGGAATGAGAGAGAGGGACAAGTGACTAGCAATACTTAAGTGACTCTGGGTTCCAGAAAGACAGAGTGTATCAAAGACACACACTCACTCTTTTTTTTTAAAACCCTCTAATTTTTTCTCTTGACCAGGATGTAATGATTTTTTAGGAGTTGCACAAGTATTTTCCTGTGGAGTGGCTTTTCTTGCTGTTCTAATCACTGGTGGGTGTGAGGGGAGAGAAAGGGGCAATTTTTCATCATGTTAATTTGCCCTCTGGAACAGAGCTGACCCGGGAGTGGGCTTTGGGGAAAGCAGGAGTGTTACATGTGGATCAGCTATAGAAGACTGTGACAAGGGGCAGCATGCGCTTACACACTGGGTCACATTTTTCATACTGCGTTTCTGACACACACACACACACATTAGGTCTTCTGCAAGAGCAATTTTTTCTTTTCTTTTTTTTACAATTCAAAAACAATTAAATGACTATGTTCATTCTGGTGTGCACAACCCAAAGTGCCTGGTGGCTTTCTGTCATTCCTGATAACTGAATTATTTCTTCAGGGGTGTGCTGCTGTCACATGAAAATGGCACTGTTTTCCAACTTTGGCTACACATTAGGATTACTTGGGGGCTTCTGAAGATGTTGATATTGAGGGCTGGTACTTTTAAAATAACACCCCAGTCTAGGCAATGATCACCACTGGCTACAACCATTGGGTGAACTATTGATGGGTGACTTTCTATCATTGGGATCAGTCTGAAAACCCTGAACTAACTGATTGGTCTTAACAGCACCACTAGGAGACCAGCCAGACCAGAAGTAAACAGCTTCATCCATGAAACTTGCCTGTCAGAAAAATAGCACCTGAAACTTAGCATCTCATGGTTTTCAGGAAATACAGAGGATAGAGGAACCTTGTAAACACTATAGAAAATAATCAGTCAGAATGTGGGTCATGGTACAGGAAATATGTCCCAGTTTACCCAGCAAATCATAACACAGGGGACAGAAAGGAAGAGACTATTGTAGTATAATGAGAATTAAGTGGTCTAATAACCAAAAGCAACATTTAATCCTTTTTTGGATAATTCAAACAAACTAAACTTTGGAACAATTTGGGGAAGTTTGAATAAGAAATAGCTATTACATGATATTAAGGAGCTTTTAAAAATTGTGTTAACCTTTATAATTGTATTAAGACTGGTAGTCACATTAAAAATCAGAATTTTATACAGAAGTACTTAAGAATGAAATAACAATGTGGAATTTTATTTAAAATCAGCCAAAAGCCAAAATCTGGGGCATTCATAAAACAAGAATGTCAAATTTGATAATTTTCGAAGCTGTGTGATGAAGTCATATTTCTGTATAGGTTCAAAAATTTCCAAAATATAACCTTAAAAAAAGAATAAACTACAGTCCACTGGAATGAGAATTTCTGGGTGGAGGAGCCCAGGCATTTGTTTCTGGGATTTTGTTTTGTTTCGTTGACACTCCCGAGGTATTTCAATCATGCAGTCAAGGTTGACAATGAATGGGAGCGGTTTCCTGAGTGAAATTATTGAGATCTAGGACACAAAGATTTTTGTAATAAGACCATGAGGCTCAGCAATGTTTCCACATTGTTTTCCAGGATTATAATATCAGTACATTTTGTGAAACTGAATTGTGTGCTCTCAAGGAGACCTCGCTGATGTGAACCTTGAGGTTTAATACATGTTATACACATGTGTAAGTGAGAGTCGCAGATATTTATTCATACATCAGAGTTGCATCAGAGTTTATATACATAAAATCAGAAGTAGTTATATTTAATTAAAAGTAGTTATTCAATATACTTATACATAGTAATCAATGTAATTAAATATGCACATGTGTGCATGTAGATATGCTTATACAAATGTGCATACGTACTGCTGTTATCCAATGAATATAATATAAAGTAACAATATATAACATAATACACAGTATTATATACAATATATCATACACAGCATTATATATAATATACAGTATTATATATAATATATATTTTATATGTACAAAATAATGCATCAAAAAACCTTCAGAAGGAAAGGAGAATGATTTTTGCAGAATTTTTTTTTGCATATGTGACAGTTTTAAGTTACTAGTATTTGAAAACAGTACTTTCTATTAAAAACAAGTTGACTAAAAATCTGTCACAGAATTTTGAGACCCATTAAAACAAAACATTAGAGAAAAAACAGTACACAGTATTATATATAATATATAATAAACTTTATTTTATGATAAATACTTTGATACATAATATACAGCATATTAAAACCATAGCAGCCATAAGTGCTGAATTTTTGCATGATCTCAATTGCAGATGTTCCATTCTATTATTCTAGTACCTGGTGCAGTTTTTGGTTCAGAAAAAACTCATCATTGTAGTTATTACTGATTGACAGCAGGTTTCTCTAAAGGTTCATTGGTTTCTCTTCATGTGTTTGTGTGCACACGCTTGTGCTCCTGCTGTGTTTTCCATCCCGCCTCTCTCACGAAAAGTCACCTCCACTATTTCTTCATAGGCAGGACTCTACCTCAAAGGGGTATAAGGGAGACAAATGCTAATAAAATAAAAGAATAGAAAAATAAAGTATTAAAAAGTGATTTTTAAAGCATGCAATACTTGACTATTTAGTCAGAAGTACTGACCTCTTTTCCCTTAGGCGGTCAAATCAAACAACAGTCCACGCAGCACTAGCCATCTGATGTGAATGAATCAAAATTATACCTATTTTTTGTCAGCTTGGCAAACAATATACATTTTGGTTTGCTGCAGAATTTTGGTAATCAGTCATGTGTGCCGTGAAGTAAAAAAGGTTGAAAATTGCTGCTCTCCATAGAAAGGGCCTGAGCTGTATTGACTTTGAAGCATGGGAAGGACAGGCCTGGCTGCCTGACTGCCTTTGGGGATGTGGTTTACACGGCCTTGTTTTTCCTTAGTTTTTCCTCAACAATTGTTGCATTTGCTAATATTCCCTTAGCAACTTTTTAAAAGAAAACATTGTGTTGGGTATTCTGACCCTCTGAGAAACTAGGCGTCAGGTTGGAAGGTAGGTTGAGCTGATCAAGCGAGCCCTGTCTTGAAGGTAAAAAGATTTTGTGCTGGATCTGCCTCGAACTCTCTCCCTATCTTGGGGGTGCTGTCTGCTTCCTCTTCAGAAAATCTGGCAGATGTAAAGGCCTATGTACCTGATCGGGTCATTGTAATGACAAAGGGAGGTCATGGAAAAAGTTCTAGACCCTCTGCGGGGTCACATCATTGTTCACTGCAGATGTATCCAGAAGATACCTTAGGTTTAGAGCACAAAGTTGTAAGTCTGATGGCACTGTTCAAGCATGTATTTTTAACCTCTTCAAAATTTTATCTTCTCATATGAAAATAGGTGGAACCCAAACTTCAGAGAGAGTTTGAGAGAAGGAACAGATTTATCACAGATATGTCCGTCTCTGAATGTCCTGGGGTAGGCTGAGCTGACTGTGGAGAAGGCTGTTATAATGCAGAAATGCGGGACACCTATGATTCTTTGAAAGTTTAGAATTTCAGAACCTATTTGCAGCAAAATAAAATTGCTCTGAAACTGGCTGATGGATGGCTAAAAGGAAAATCAGCTCTTTTATCTTTTAAAAAGGTTAAAGTGGCGTTGTCAGCATGGCTCCGTGTTCACGGGACTACATGCTTGATGCCCCGTCACATGGGTGATAACATCGCATTGAAGTCGTGGCTGTGACAGACTGAAGGTGTCTCATTAGTCTTGGTTTCAACTTTCCTCAGACTGTGTTTACAATGGATTCTCATAAAAAAATTCCTTCAGTACTACCCTGATTCTATACCAGGAAGAACACCTTGAAAATAGGTCCCGAGTTCAAGTACAAACCTGGTCGAAGCTGTCATGATCTGTCATTCAGGCTGTTAAATTGGCTTCTAACTAGCCCCCTGCATTGCCTCTTGCTCACTGGTAGTCAGGTCTCCACACGGTAGTCAGTGATCTTCTAAAAAGATAGCTCTTTTCAGAATACAGTTCCAATGCAAAACCGTCCAGTGGTTTTCTGTCACAATTGAATGCAATGCAAATGCCTCGCAGCACCTGGCAGAACTAGGCATGATCAACCTGATCAGTCTCTTCAAGCTTGTTTCTTACCACTGTGCCTTTGCTTGCTTGCGTCACTGTGATCACACCGGCTTTCTTGCCTTTTGTGGATATGCCTCAGGACCTTTGCACTTTCTGTTACCTTTGCTGTACACTCTCCTCCTCCCCCAGATCTTTGCCTGATCAACTCGCTCACTTCATTTAAGTGTCTCCTCAAATGCCCCCTTCCCAGAGGGACCCCTGATCCCTCACACTCTCGTCACCCTCTGCCCCTTCATCATGCTTACCATTTTTCTTCACCTGAGATCATACTGTGTTTCTTGGTTTTTCTTTCTAGAATATAAGCTTCCTAGATTAGGGACATTGCCTTTTTTTTTGCTGGGTCCCCATGCCTGTATCCATATCCAGGGGTGATCAGGTTTTTGAAGAGTATTTGCTGAATGACTAAACACAGGAGAGTTGTAGTGAGGGCCAAATATGCCTGATGTCAAATCAAAACCGTATCAGTGGCCAATCACTGGAATATGAAGCATTTCTCTGCATCTTGCTAGACCTTCATTTGCATGTTTTAAAATGTATCCTGTGCTCCCTTCAGGTTGTTAGGAGAATTAGTGTAGTAATAGGTGGTAAAGCCTGCCACAGAGTGGGTGGCCCACAAACATTCCCTTGGCCTGAATCTGTGCAGCTGTTTGTGGGCACTGCCTGTAAAGTAGACTAGAATCAGGGTCTTGTTTGTTTATTCGGTGGTGTTTTATCTTTTTGTGACAGGATGATGTGGAACTCATGGGGCTGGTGGAAGCCCTCAGAGGGTTGTAGGCCATGAGTCTGACAACCACTGGGCTGTGTCCATGCAGAGTGGAAAATAGATAAATGGAAACACAGATGTTCTTGTGCCTCCGGAGTCCCAGCTGGGGATCTTGTCTGCAGTCGGAGAAGGCTCTTGTGGGTTTCTTGTGGGATGTTGTGGAGGGCGCCAGGTATGTCCTGTTTGCATTTAGATGCCCAGGCCTCTGTGCTGGAAAGGATGGGTAAAAACACTGACTTCCCGGCTTGAGGAAGCATTAGAACGTGGAAGGATTGGAAAGACTGTGCCCCTCACACTCATGTTCCATCAGGCTTGTTTTCAAGGTCCAGGTCCCACTCCCCCACCCCCCGCTTTGTTCCCCTTCATTTCTATTATGAGACCACTTCTTAAGTCCCTGGAGTCCTGCCCGGTGAATGCAGTACTCAAAGTCCGTCTACTGGATGTCTGGTCTCAAAGTAATCAGAGGTAGAGCAAGACAGAGAACAGCTTACATATAATAGCGCTCATTAAGATAATGTAAACACTTACATAATACTTAGGAGGTGCCAGGACTCTTTCAAGAACTTTTCATCTATCAATTCATTGTCTTCACAGCAGCCCGGTTAGGGAAATAGCTATTATTAGCCCTGCTTACATGTGAGGAAACCCTGAGGCCCAGGGAGTACATGTCCAAGGTCACAGAGCTAGGCAGGGGCGGAGCAGGGCTCCAAGCTCAGGCAGTCTGGATCCCAGGCTTGTGTGCCATGTAGTGGTGGGGGGTCGGGGAGGGGGGCTACCATCCTTCTTGTCCCCAAATATCCTCTCTCTCCTGCTCTCTGTGATGGGCAAAACTCCAGGAAACAGAATCACATCAGTCTCAGTCATGTGAAGCAGTGTGAATGCAGGATTGGTTAAAACTTGATCAGAACTACCACCCTGGAAATCCCAACATCTAAAATGTGAGCAATTCTGTGGCTTAAAATTGCTTTGCTTATTTCTGTTTTCAGAAACCTTCTCACTCTCCTTGTCCAGTGCCACCACGGGGCTTTGCCCTGCCCCTCCGTCTGTCTGCATGCTGTTGTCCTTGCTCTCTGCTGAGGCACAGCCCTCCTGGGGTCCAGGGGCAAGCCTGCTGGCTCTGTGAAATCGGCCAGCCTCTCCCTGGTCACCGTTCACATACACCGTGCGTTGAAGGGTTTTTGTGAGTTAATTTTTGCTCTTGTTCTCATCTGCATTTATCTTCTTTTCCTCAAGTGGATTGCCAGGCCATGTAGGATGTGGAGTGGATTATTTCTGCCTTTTATGACTCCTTCCTCTGTTCCTGTTGTAGACCTCGACATCTAGTCAATGCTAAATAATTGCTGTGAAGCTGAAGGATCAGCCCAAGGTCATAGACATTCATTGTTGCCTGGCTCATTACTTTTCCATAGATGGGGCTGATAAGAATAGCAGCAGCTAATGTTTGTGGAGAGTTTACTATGTGGCATGGTTCGGGGCTTCACATATTTAATTCTCCCAACAACCCTCAGCACCACTCTGATGAACTTCACTTTACATGGGCAGACTGTTTCAGGCAGACAGAAGGCCTTGTTCACGACTCTAAAAGCAGTGAGCATGCAAGAGCAGTTGCTTTGGAGAGCTGTGACTGAGGAAATGGGATTGCAGTTCCAAAAACTGCAGGTTGACTTTCATAACTGAAGCATTATTCTTACTAGATTTAGCAATATCTTACTGCGTGTATTTTCTTTACGCACCCAAAGGACGCAGCCTCTGCTGGGACATGGGAGCTATTTCTTGTTAATACTTCGATGGGACATTTGGGCAGAGTGGAGAACTCCGCCGTTGACTTCTCTGTTGGCTGTCTGTTGGATCTGGGCAGATTATTAGGGATTTCTGAGTCTGAGTTGGCTGGCTCATCTGTTGAGTGGGGTTCATGATGACAACCTCTCGAGGTTGTGGTGGAGGCTGTGTGAGCTGCTGTGTGTGGACAAAGCACTTGGTGGCAAGAATGCTTGGGGTGCTCACTCAATCAACTTTGGCTGCTGTTGAGTACTGGCTTTACCTTAAAATCCTCAATAAGCCATAGGCTCGAGATGAGTCAGAATCCTCGGGTTGGTGGAGCATTCTCCTGCTACAGATTGCTGGCTTTTTCCTGTGCCACGCAACATTGGAAATGCTTGTTCAAAGCCCAGAAAGGTTTTTTAAAAAACATTCTGGAAAGGCTGGCATTTTATACAATGTTGTAAGACATTTATAGTTATGGAGCCAAAATTTCCACTGTAGTCAGAAAAGCAGTTGCTTTTAAACTTCTGATCCAATTTAGTCATTATGGATGAGTTAAAATGTAGGCCATTTGAATTGGATTTGGAGGATAAAGAAAGAGTCTGCCCTACTACAGCGAAAAGCGACTAGGAGAGGAGGTAGTTTGACACAGTTGAAACAGCAGCTGACAGGGAGCCAGGAGACCCAGGTTCCTGGCCTGCATTTGCATGAAGCTGAAACAGCCTTCAGGCAAATCAATAAGGATGTCAGTTTGCCAGTCTATGAAATGAGAGGCTGTGTTTGTGAATGGATCTCTCAACATAGGTAAGATTCTACCATGTAGATAACTGAAAATGGAATGTGTTACCTATAGTCCTCAGGGAACAAAGTACTCTCACTAGTGTAATACTCTTTTTTGGGGGGGAGTGGATTACCAATATGAACAATTAGAACCCAAGAAAATATGTCAGCACCAGAGTGATTAAGACAAACTAGTTATATCCGGGGAATCTTGTAATGTCCTAGGGTCAATGCTATGACCTGGGAAGGCATAGCCATGCTAGTTACAAGAGTTTTCTGATGATGAGTTATTATAAGCAGGGAATTTACTGGGGTCCATCTATGGGATTTTTAAATGGCCATGATACTATTGGTGTCTTCTCATGCACTTTATGCACTGACAAATCCTGGAAAATAATTTATTGGTTGATAGAACTCTTTTAACCTATGTTTTCAAATATAAAAACTAAATTTGGGTTAGTTAGCTTGTTTACTTTTTCTTGGCATTCTTTGTTTTTTCATATCCTTTCCGTTGTAGGTGCAAAGCCACATTTTGTGCTGATTGTCTTTAAAAATATATTTATTTATTTTTAGAGAAGGGACAGGAGGGACAAAGAGAGGGAAAGAAACATCAATGTGTGGTTGCCTCTTCGGTGCCCCCTACTGGGGACCTGGCCTGCAACCCAGGCATGTGCCCTGACTGGGAATCAAACCAATGACGCTTTGGTTCTTTGGTTCACAGGCTGGTGCTCAATCCACTGAGCCACACCAACCAGGGCTCGTTGTCTTTATAGAAAGTATAAAGTTTTACAAAGTCAGATTTTGAGCAGTAACATTTTATTCTCTCCATCACCAACCACCTGCAAAATTAAGATAGGTCAAGTGTGAACAGACAGATTGGCGCTTTCTTGGAATCATTCACATTCTAAAGTGCCTCCTGTGGTACAATAGACATGCCCCTGATAGTTGTGAAAACCAAATTCTTAGAAATCGAATCCAATTTTTCCAGTGACTTGCATCAGAACTTCAGAGATGCTTTGTCTTCATTTGTGCTTGGTTTTCAGTTAGCAATGGTTCCTGCCATTTGAAGTCTAAATTTTAGAGTCCCTCCCATCCCTATGTAGGTAATGATATGTCCACAGATTAGATCGAGTCAGAGGACCTTTATACTGCCCCTGATGCATTGCCATGGAATGTGGGTAGGGGTGGGGAAGCAGTGGGCCGTACTGGAGATGCAGGACCTCGGTCCGGTGCCACCTCTGCCATCACAGAGTTGTGCATCTTTGAGCAAGGTCTTTTTGCCTCCTCTGGCACCATTTTCTCATCTGTCAATGATGACCTCTGTGGATCCTGTCTGGCTCCAATATTCCACAGATAACTGAATGGGAAAGGAAACTTGCGGTTAAATAATAATCCCTTGATGTTTTGTTTTATAAATAAATTTTCTTAAGGTGGATTATACCTCTCTATAAGTGAATAATGGACTCTATTCATTATTATTGTTTCTATTTAGCTTTTTTTTTTTTTTTGACCTGTACATCCCATTTTGGCTGGATTAGATTGAGAATCCTTGGGAGGCTTATTCAGTATAGATAGATTTATCTACTCTTTATTCTGGATAAAGAAGAGGAAATATTTTAAGATAGAGCTGACATGGAACATTAATTTGATTGAAGCTTTTCTGTGTGGGGAGTGATTGTAGCATCTTCATTGCCAAAACAGAGAGAGATTAGCATGGATTAGATTATCCTATGTACAAAGGTTGTACAAATTGATAGCTATTATTTGTAGACTAGGCTGATCTTTACAGTTACTGGCATGACTTCTTAAGCAAATAGTCATGATTTCTTTCATGTGGTTTGCATGTGGCCACGAGAGGAGCACATATCCCTTGTTACCAAAAACCTTGTGTCTCCCAATGGGGTCTTGGCAGAGACTCAGAAACACAAGATGCGTATGTACAATATTAAGGAGATGGCACTGGTCATCTGGCATGCTGTCTGCAGAGACAGCACACACTGCCAAAGGTAGAGGAGTTCCTGAAACAGATGTTCGGACAGGATGGCTAGAATACTGTCAAAATGTGGTCTAGAATAATTATGAACATAATCCTAAAAAGGTAGCCAAGATATGGGTCTGAATTATAGCCAGTCACAGGATTATTATTTAATTCCAGTTCAGTGTGTTTCTTGCCAAGTATGTGCCAGACCCTCTGAAACGAATCTGGCTTTTGCCAGAGGTACTTAGCAACTATATTTTAAGCCTAAATTCAAAAAAAAAAGAAGAAGAAGAAATTGCTTTCTGATGGGAGTAAGTTATATTTCAAGCAGCCTCTGAAGTCCTACCTTTTTCCAGGAGAGACTTCTGCGGACTGAGTGGAAGACAGGGGGCAGTCTTCTCCACTGAACCCACTCAGTCGCGCTGAGTTTGTTACAGCAGTTGGTGCTTGCTGTCAGTGAGAAAATGGCAGACACTGTGCATCGGATTCTCAGAGGGATGATAACTCAGACGAGGGTGACCACCATCGTTTATGGCTGGTGATGTTTGGTGAAAAGAAACTTTATGTGTCACTCCACAAGACATCATGACCACACTGTTACAATGGTGACAAAATCAGCACGTACATTTGCAAATCCTTTGTGAGATTGTGTTTTTACCACAACGGTGTTTTACAAACAAACAGCGAACTTTTTGAGTTAACTTACCAGGGACGATATTTTCCTGGGGAAATATTAGGTGAAAGCATTTGCAAAATACTCGGAACCCAACAATCCCAAGACAAATATTTTTTTTTTCCCTTAGCTGCTGGAAACGGACCTCAGCTGGAAACATTGGCTAGAAATGAATATTTGGAACGCTGAGGTCCTCAATAAATGCAGTGCAGTAGCTCACTTGTAGCTCTAATCTGAGGCCAAAATACCCTCAAAGGGGCACTGGTGTAGAAAAGTTGTTTTCAGGCACAAAGCAAACAACAGCCCATGAAGAGCTGCATAGCTTTTCAGTCAGGCAGCTTACCCCCGGGTGTGTTTTTCTGAGCCAAGGAGTATGGCAATTTAGTTTCAAAAGTAATAATCCCCTGAAAGAACAAGAGGAGGCATGTGGAAGGACTGAAATGTTTATTAAATGGCTCTACTAAATCGTCATGGACTGTGGGGCTTAGGCAAATGTATTAAATTATAGACTGCCTTGCATTGTTAGGGCATCATTGCCATCATAATTGCTAATAATGCTACTCAGAATCGTGGTGGATAACACTTATTGAATGCTTGATATATGCTAGTCAATGTGCTAAGTACCTTCCATATGTATTTGCATGAGAAATACTAATGAAACCTATTTGAAGTAGGTGCTATAATTATTTTTGTTTTGCAGATAAAGAAACTGGTGTGTAGATGGGTGATTTATGTTGTTCAAGGCAATAAAATTACTAAGTGGTAGAAGTTGGATTCAAATCCAGATACTGTGATTCCAGAGCTGCTGCCGTTCACTCATAGCCACAGCACACTGACTATTGGGGACCTGGGGACATCTGTTCAGGAGACTCCATTTTAAAGTTTCTTGGTTTAATTTTCCCTGAGGGCTAAAGAAAGTGAAGAGTTTTTATAAACTTACTATCATAAAATTAACTATTCTAAACTATTTTTCAGGAGAGACACTAAATACTTGTTAAGGAAATCATGGTGAAATCTTTATTCTTATGAGCTAATAGCTGCACCCTTCAGATTTCATGGAAGTGCAGATTTTTTCCGTCTCTGTGCATGGCAGACGTAGCTTGGTGTGCAAACATGGACTAAGGTGAGGATAAATGCTATTGTTATTGAAAGGGACCGTTTTCTCCTACTACTCAACTTGTGCTTCTGAGAATTAGTACAATGTCAACACTTTTATGTATGTATTAGACAGGCTTTTAGTTGAAAGTAACAGAATATGCACAGGACTGTTAATCAGAAAAAGAGTGTAACAACAGATATTAATAAAATTCCAGAATCTCTGGGAGCGGCCAGAGAGCTTGATTCTGGGGCTACACAGACCCACCCCTGGACTTCTCTCTTATCATGTGGCTTCTCAGAACCTGTGATGTCAGAGATCAGCCTCCTGAAGCTGAGGAGCCAGATGCCCCCCCACCTGCATGGTGCACAGGGTATAGGCTTAGATACCTCTGTGTAGTTTTTCCCTTGGCCACAAACTGTGAGATCTGGCCACCTTCCCTCTCACTCAAAACATCCTTTAGGACTAGATATGGAGTTCATGTTTCAGATTGGAAAAAATAACTCTTCACAGTTCCTTACATTTCTGTATAATGTGAGAAATCAGAAGGCTTCCTATATTTTGAAAATATTAATTTAAAGCCTACTGTATGCTAAGGAATATTCGTGAAGTTTGGAAGTTTGGGGTTGAGGAAGAAGAAGGGAGACAAAATGAGTAAGACTGCCTCCTTAAGTTTTTCAAAGGAATCAACTTTTATTTTGCTTACAGACGTAAAAACAAGGAAAAGTATTTGCTGCATGCTACATATGTTTGGGCCAGGCTCAGACTCTGTGAAGGAAGGTTCGGTGTTGCGGAGGCTTCTATTTCAGTAGTAAGAAGAAAAGCCCCATAAATTATGATGTGAATGTTTTTTCTGTCACACCAGAAAAGAAACCCATTGCATTTTCTAAGATGGCTTTGATCACCCTTATTTTTTTTTTATTTTATTTTAATTGTAGTTCGTGTACAGTTTTCTGTCTTGTACTCCCATCCCAGCCCACTGCCCCAGCCCTCCTATTTCCACACCCCCTAGCTTTTGTCCATGCATCTTTTATACTTGTTGCTCTAAACCCTTCCCCTTTTCCCTTGAAATTCCTACCCCTCTCCTCTCTTGTTCTCAATTTCAGTGTCTTTGGTTATATTATGCTTGTTTGTTTGTTCTGTTGATTAGGTTCCTCTTAAAGGTGAGATCATATGGTATTTGTCTTTCACCTCCTGGCTTATTTTGATTAGCATAATGCTCTCCAGTTCCATCCATGCTGTTGTGAAGGGTAGGAGCTCCTTCTTTCTCTCTGCTGCATAGAATTCCATTGTGTAAATGTACCACAGTTTCTTGATCCATTCATTAACTGATGGGCACCTAGGTTGCTTCCAACACTTGGCTATTGTAAACTGGGCTGCTATGAACATTGGGGTGCATAGGTTCTTTTGGATTGGTGTTTCAGGGTTCCTAGGATATAATCCTAGCAGTGGAATTGCTGGGTCAAAAGGTAGATCCATTTTTAGTTTTCTTGGAAAATTCCATACTGCTTTCCATTGTGGTTGTACCAGTCTGCAATCCCACCAACAGTGCACTAGGGTCCCCTTTTCTCCACAACCTCTCCAACACTTGTTGCTTGTTTCTTTGTTTATGATGGCCATTCTGACTGGTGTGAGGTGGTATCTCATTGTGGTTTTAATTTGCATCTCTCTGATAGCTAGCGATATCGAGAATCTTTTCATGTGTCTCTAGATCCTCTGTATGTCCTCCTTGGAGAAGTGTCTGTTCAAGTCCCTTGCCCATTTTTTATTGGGTTGCTTGTCTTCTTAGAGTGGAGTCGTGTAAGTTCTTTATATATTTTGGAGATTAAACCCTTGTCTGAGGTATCATTGGCAAATATGTTTTCCCATACAGTTGGTTCTCTTTTTATTTTAATACTGTTTTCTTTAGCTGTGCAGAAGCTTTTTATTTTGATGAGATCCCATTTGTTTATTCTTTCCTTTATGTCCTTTGCTTTAGGGGACATATCAGTAAAAATGTTGCTGCATGAAATGTCTGAGATTTTTGTGCCTATGTTCTCCTCTAGGACTTTAATGGTGTCACAGCTTATATTTAAATCTTTTATCCACCTTGAATTTATTTTTGTGTATGGTGTAAGTTGGTGTTCAAGTTTCATTTTTTTGCATGTAGCTGTCCAGTTCTCCCAACACCACTTGTTGAAGAGGCTACTTTTACTCCATTTTATGTTGCTGCCTCCTTTGTCAAATATTAATT